>NJET01000080.1:0-72047 GCA_002591415.1 Ophiocordyceps australis | reverse complement strand
GCTTGTCAAAGAGCAAATCCAATCAAACAACTAACCTTGATTAACCTCCATGTCCGTCACCGTCTGCCACTTGTTCATGGCCACCATGTAGCAGCCTTGAGCCTGGCGGCGACAGCTCAAATCAACGACAAGTCGGTGGCGGTCTCCGTCGACAGCATCTAGCATAGCATCCAGCCTCGACTGGCTGAAGCGGGCGTGAGGGAAGAGAAACGATGTGACAATGACCTAGACCAGCCACAGCTGCTCAGCCCATCTGCTCAGCGCATTTTGCTCGGCACATTCTGCTCGGCACACGTGTCTGACCTTTGACGCGCCCGCCTCGAGCCACTGCTTGGCATTCTCGTCTGTGATGCCGCCTCCAACCTGCAAATGACCCGGCCAGGCCTGCAGCGCCTGCCGCGCCGCCTCTTGGTTGCCCCCGCCCAGCATGATGACATGGGCGCCCTCGAGCGCCTTGTCTCGGTACAGCGAGGCAAAGTGCGCCGCCGAGTGAGGCGAGACAAAGTTTGTCTGGAGCGCCGACGACGAGCTGTCGAGAGTGCCGCCGACAATCTGCTTGACCTGCCCGGCGTGCAGGTCGATGCAGGGCCGGAAGCGTGTCATGATGGGCTGTTTAGGTGTGATGCAATGGCACCATGGGAGCTTGACTTGACTTGTTCAAGGTTGAGGCCGAGATGAGTGGGGCTGCGACTGCTCGCTCAGCCAGGTGCATTAACAGACATGTGCTAAAGAGGGCTTGGAAAAGTTATCCACCTTCTTTTTTATATTTTGTCTATCTGCGCTCCAGGAATTTACACGTCGCCATGTTTTACATGAAGCATTCATTCGTTTAAAAAGAGCCAAAACTAAAAAGGAATAGGAAAATGAGGGAGAGAGGGAGAGAGCAATAGGTTGTATGTACATACATACGTACCTACTACTACTAGTAGTCCTACTGTACTATAGTGCCACTACACTACTAGTAGTAGTAGTAGTAGTAGTAGTAGTAGTAGTAGTAGTAGTTGCAGTACCAGGTGTAGCAGTACTACTACTACTCCTAGACACCCAACCTCGCTCGTGATGTTGTGTAATAGTAGAGTTTATTTTATGCTGCACTCTTCTTCTTTTCGCGCTTCTCCTCGGCTGCCCGGCGGCCCGCCTCTTTGAGCTTGTCGTCATCCGGTCTCGCCAATTCGACCTGAGGCATGAGGAAAAAGGCAAGCAGAAATGCAAAAGCGGCCAAGGACGCGCCTACAATGAAGATGACACGGAACCCCCGCCGGTAAGCGGGCAGTATGATGGCTCGTAGACGCGCAGCCTCGACAGTTGATAGTTTGTCGAGAAATGACTGCGGGTTGCTCAGCACCAACTTGGCATCTGCCTTATCAAGCTTGAGCGACGACAAGTCGTGGGCTAGTATGTTGTTGCTGCAAACGGGTCAGTCTGCCCAGTGCCACCACTCTTGAGCCAATCTTGACCGAGACTCACATGATGGTTCCTGAGATGGCCAAGCCGAGCGTGGAACCGAGGTTTCGTACAAAGCTGCGTTTCAATTATGAGTCACGCTGCCGGGCAACAGCCTAGGGCAAGAAAAACTTACTTTCGAAACGACGTGACGACTGCCATGTCACGCCTCTCAACCCCTGCCTGGGTTGCAATCAAGGCTCTTAATGATGAATTAGCATGTTGAGGAAGAGCAGCAGCCACAGTTGTAGTGATGGGGAGAGGCTTACGGCTGCAGTGTATTGCCCACGCCCACTCCAATGAGAATGGAATAGCCAATTTGTTTGCCCACGCCTGTCGCCTCGTCGAGGGTGGACATGAGGCCCAAACCAACCGCCCAGCAGAGCCAGCCAAAGAGGATACACTCTCGGTAACGGCCTATCCAGTGCACCACCAGGCCTGACAGCGTGCTGCTGACGGTCTGTAGAATAGTAATGGGCAGCAGCATGGCTCCCGACTTGGTCGCCGAGTAGCCATAGACGAGCTGGTAGAAGGAGGGAACATAGTAGACTTGCATGACAAAATTCCATCCGTTGATGGCCATGGTCAAGCAGGCGCCGTTGACGATTCTGGACCTGAAGATGTGCACTGTGCAATAGCCGTCAGTCAGCAGGGAGGGCAAGTAAGGCGCGAAAGCAGCACCACGTACAAGGCACCAGCGGGTAGCGCGGCCCTTTCCACTGCCATAGCAGAAAGGCAGCAGACACGACGAAGCCGACGACGAGCGTTGCAATGACATGGGCCGAGTTCCACTCATACTCTCGCCCCCCCCAGGTCAAGCCCAGGATGACAATTGTCATGCCAGCAAAGGCTAGCAAAATGCCCAAAAAATCGACTGCTTTGAGTTTTCTATCAAGACGTCTCGTCAGTTCTGGTCTAGCATGGTAGAGCAAGCACGGCTGCATACAGCTTCCAGTCGCCCTCGACTTTTTTCAGGGGCATGAAGAAGATGACGCAGCCTGTTGTCAAGCAAGTCAGGGGTAGATTAAGACGAAAGATCCAGCGCCACGAGTTGTTGGAGCGGGAGGAGATGGCACCGCCAATAACAGGGCCAATGCCGTTGGCAATGGCAACAACGGCTCCCTTGAAGGGGGCAAGTACAGTCAGTTGGATGTGGAGGAAAAGAGACGAGCGAACAAGAGAAGAGAATCTTACAAGAATCCCCTGATACTTGCCGCGCTCTCTCAGCGGAACAACATCGCTAACAATGAGCTGGGCAACGGTCATGAGACCGCCGCCTCCAATGCCTGTAAAGGCTCGAAAGATGGTGAGCTGCAACACCGACTGGGCCAGCGACGAGGCCAGCGAGCCAATAAAGAAGATGGCGAGGCCAACCAGCAAAACCACCTTGCGTGACCATATGTCGGAAAGGCGGCCATACAAAAGCTGGCCGACGGTGGAAGTGCTGGTGCAGGGTAAGCGGTTTATCAAAACAGCATCAAGTTGACATGCTCACATAAAGAAGCCATTGGCAATCCACGACACCTGGTTCGTTGAACCGAGCGAGTTGCCGATAATGTACAAGCTCGTGGCCAGTGTCGTCTGGTCCATTAGAGCCACAAGATCGACGCTGGCGCAGGCCAAAAAGATCTAGCTCAGAGTCAGCAACCATGTGCAGTCGACGCCTGAGGCTGGGCTAACGGTTATAATGGTTCGCTTGGGCACGTAGTTTGTCTGCTCATTGAAGTGGTGCACCTTTGACTTTTCCGAATTGCTGTCAGTACCTGGCTCTGTAGCCACCACGCCCGTCTCCTTGTCCATGACTGGAGAGCAGGATGCAATGCTGCAGGGCTGAGATGGCAAAACAGAGGCAAAAGATGCGTCGAGCGTGGCGCGTCGATGATTGAGAGGCAAGGAGCCAAAGGGGACAAGGCACGCATGGAGGGAGCATCAAAGAAAGCCAGGCGTGCTTCTCTGCATGACGCTTGCATCAGACGAGTAGCCCGAGCATTTGTCGCGCAGTTTGTGAGAACCTGTGCGAGCTTGGTGAATCCGCCTTGGCTTGACGATTAGAGAGCCTGTCCTGGATTCAATGAGACGCATCTATACCTCTACCTCCTACTACAACCCAAGGACTCGGGGTACTATTAGTACTACTAGTAGTAATAATACTGCAGGTATTCGGTATTCGGTGCGTACCTGTTGTAGTAATCATGTCCACTACTTAGTAGTACTAGTAGTAGTCCAAGGGGAAAAAAGCCTGCTCTTCTCCACACTCTGTGCGCATACATCATAGCCTCGGTCGGGACCTCTTTTGCCACTCTTCCCCCCCCCCCTATTCTCCTTTTACCCCTTTGTGCTTGCGTAACTAGTTGGTAGAATGTGCAAATGGACATGACACGAGGTAGCTGTTCGGGTCACTAGAGCTTATTCTCGTCAAGCCGGGACTCGAGTCTCTCCATAACCTCAAGCTTATGTATCCATGGACTCGTCATTTGCGTTTCACAGCATATTGGCCGCGTGCTTGGCAACACATGGGCGAGGTGTAATGGGGAAAGCGGCCAAGCAAACACGAGCACGTCGAGCATAGTCCCGGACATTGTTCCTGGTGCCAAAACACTTGTCGAGTAAAGGTGAGCCCATTTGAGAAGATTTGCCTCGTGCTGACCTTTCCCTCTTGGGCTTACTGCCTGCCCGATCCCAGACCAGCCTTGGTAAACAAGACGACGTGGCTGGGAACCCTGAGATCCGAGGAGGAAGCCGCTCATCTATCCAGGTTCGGCTGCAGTCATGTACATGCACTATGCGTGAGCGGCCGTCCAAGCACCCCCATGATGAGGCTTTTGTGCGCCCGCTGGACCCTGATGAGCCTCTTGATTTGAAGCAGTCGCTAAACAAGCTCGAACTGCCTCTGTTTCGCTCCCCGTCGGCCACAAGCCTCGAGATGACCCGATCAGCATCATCGGCTCAAGTCAATCTTGCTGTCAGCCCTGAGTGGAGGCGTCCGGGCTGCTGATCGATTCACAGACCAGATTAATGGCGGCAACACCCCTCCACCCCCGTCCATCTCCCACCACCATGTCTTGGCCATGTCATACGGGCTTTCAAGACTTGGCCATGATGCTTCCCAACTTCTCCGCGTCCCCGCTTTAGAATTTGTATGCCCAGATGCTTGTCACCCATGCTCTTTCAGCCGTCCTCATCTACCTGTACATGCGAGTCTGAATCCTTCCTCCTTGCCGCCTTGCCTCTTGCGCCCTCCATTCCCGAATCAGAAGCTAAGCCACCGCCGCTCTGATTGGCTTGCCGTGCGCCGTAGGCCATAGCGGACGAGAACCACTTTAGCCTGCCTAGTCTGCAAAGACCGAGCATCCTCTGTTCCCTGACGTGATGGCGTGGCATGTGCTCATTAAACCCTCAGGGTTTCGACCTCTATATACTCTCTGTTCCATGTACTTTTTTGTTTCTGCATTACCGTTACCTTTCATAACCAAGTCTTAGCTGAAACCCTTGGAGCCATTGTCGAGATAAAAAGTCTCGGTGCTCCGGGCCTCAGCAAGCTGCCTCTTCAGCTGTGAACCCGTTTCCAGCCCAACGACCGTTGCACACATGCTTCTGGCCTTGATCTTATTTCCTTAATTATTTTCACTAGCCACATGCCACGACTGTCTGTCGGTCAAACTTAACCTAAAAATAAACTCTTTCTCTGTCACTTCGCTAGCAACTGGAAGCTTGCGTCTCTATCAAAGGCAAAATCAACCCCAACAGAGACTAGACTGCCTGGGGTTCCAGCAATGTCAAAAGCCAACCTGCTCAACGTTTATAAAGGGCCCGACTCGGTTCGAAACTACTTTGACCCAGACTCTTCACCGCCCCTGCCTCTGGTTGAGCTTCCCGATTGCCTCAACCCCTATCGTCAAGATGGCGTCCGCATATATGCCAAGATGATGTCGATGCATCCGACAAACAATGTCAAGTGCATGCCAGGTATGACTTGCTCTCGCGGCTCTTTTCATGTCCCGCCCATACTAACACACAAGTCTCCAGCCCTCAACCTGCTCGACAACAGCGTCGTGCCGGGAAAGACGACTACCATTGTCGAGTACAGCTCCGGATCCACAGTCTTGTCCATGTCTCTGATATCTCGCGCCTTTTACGGCTTGTCCGATGTCCGTGCTTTTCTGAGCAATAAAACAAGCTTGGCCAAGATTCGGCTGATGCAGCTGTTTGGCATCGACATGTCAGTTACTGGCTCGGATTTTCTCTTTCTATGAAAGCTTATCTTGCTGACTCGGTTCGCACCAGTACACTATTTGGCGGCCCTTCTCAACCAGAACCTCTGGATGAGCGTGGCGGCATTCGTGCGGCACAGAGATTGGCGCACGAGTCTGCATCAGCCATCAACCCGGACCAGTATGGCAACGACAATGTGAGATGAAACTCCCTGTCTACCAGCCAAGATGATCTTTAGCTGACGCAACTTGCAGAACTGGAAAGCCCATGTCAAATGGACAGGGCCACAGATTCTCAGGCAGCTGCCCGAGATTACTTTGATATGCGCTGGCATGGGCACCTCGGGTTGGTGACCTCCATTTAACAGCGACTACGGCTTGAGAGCAGCCATTGCTAATAGCAGATAGGCACCATGACGGGTCTGGGCACCTATTTCAAAGATGCCAAGCCATCAGTCTTTCGTCTAGGGTCGGTCTCGTATCTCTTCGTACTTGCGCATGCTTGGTTGACTGACCTCTCCAGTGTGTGCACCGCTCCAGGAGATCGTGTTCCCGGCCCGCGCTCCTATGCTCTACTGGCGCCAGTAGAGTTTCCCTGGCGATCATCCGTCGACCATATTGAGGAGGTTGGCTCCCACGATTCATATTCCCTCTCTCTCCACCTCATTCGTCAGGGACTTGTCTGTGGACCTTCATCGGGATTTAATCTTCAAGGATTGTTTCAGTATATTGAAAAGTGCAAGGCCGACGCATCTTTACAGAAGCTAGCTGGCCCCGACGGTCAGATTCACTGCGCGTTTCTATGTTGCGATCTTCCTTATCAGTACATCACCGAGTATTTTGACAAATTGGGAGATTCTTACTTTTCGCCCGTCAAAAATGAGGTGTGTGCAGCATTCTCCGGCTAGACGACTTGGTCAGGGCTAACACGCCTTGTCAGGAGCTCCTTGGCGTCGACACTTATAGATATGATGAGAAATGGGAGAGGGATGCTTCGGAAGCCCTCAACGATTTCTTTGGCCTTGACAAAGCCATCATCAACGACGTGCTGCGTCACACACCCCAGCTAGTCTTCGCCAACAACTCTGAGCTTCAAGGCCTCATAGAGAGCCAACCAGGCACTACTATTCTCGATCTGCGACAAGCAGCCGACTTTGCTCATTTCCGACTGCCCTGCTCCGTCAATCTTGCCTTTGTTCACCGTGACACTGCTGGCCCCTTTTCCGACCCCAAAGTCCTAAAGGATCTGTGGCAGCGCCTCGATGGCACCTTTAAGCATCCCAGCGACGATTTGCGCAACCTCATTAGCGGCAAACGCATTCTCGTCCTCTGCTACGACGGCGACAGCTCCCGTGTTGCCACCAGCGTTTTGCGTGCCCGCGGCTTCGAGGCCGACAGCATCCGCGGGGGATTTAAGGCCCTCTATGCCCTGCGTGCCGAACCTTCAGCCACACCGCCCGATTCTCCCCAACAAGAAACTCTATGGCTCAAGCTGAGCTATGACGGGCCGATACCAACCCCGGACAAGGTGCTTGAGTCTGCTTCGGGGTAAAAGGAGCAAATCCCATAGAAGACATGTGATTGTTCTTAAGAGGGAAATCGACCATGTTTGGAAACGAGAATGGAAAAAGAAAAAGATTTAAGAGAACACGTTATGAAGTATTGCTAGCCATGCGACTATGTCGGATAGTTAGCATAAAGGGAGCACATGATTACTAGCATTAGAGAAAGCATCCGCTTCGAGTCTTCGATGAGCGAGAAAATTATAAAGCAAGCAAAAAAGGTAGGTCATTCATTCTTATTTACGAGTTTACGACTTACCCAAATAGACAACTTGGCAGTGCCAGTCTAATAAATTAATACTAAGGCATGCATGCACTCAGGTTGTATGTAGTATTCCACCGCAAGCATGTGTGACAATAACTTTGGGTTTTGGGCCTTGCAACAAGAGCCTATGTAAAAGAGAAGAGAAAAAATAGACCAAGACCGCGCCATCTCTAGAGATGAAAATGC
Organism: Ophiocordyceps australis; assembly: GCA_002591415.1. Classification (NCBI taxonomy): domain Eukaryota; kingdom Fungi; phylum Ascomycota; class Sordariomycetes; order Hypocreales; family Ophiocordycipitaceae; genus Ophiocordyceps; species Ophiocordyceps australis. The sequence continues at coordinate 64,380 of NJET01000080.1, read as the reverse complement.
AAAAAATTATATTCTAGTCGAGCCGGGAATTGAACCCGGGTTTATCGCGCACTCCTTCTCTGTAGGTGTCACTTGACACATGAAGGTGTGAGGCGATCGTCTTAGCCATTGGACCACTCGACCTGACTCATCAGTTGACTAGCTGCTATGCAAAAAGGGCTTATATAGGATACGCCAATTCAATATTTTAATCACGCCACAGGACCAAAACCATGACCGCAAATGCAGAGAGTTTTATTTACAAGAACTCTAGGCCATTAGACCTACCACTAGTATAGTTAGTACTAGTAGGTATACTAGTAGTATATATCAGGTGCACTACTACTACTACTAGTAGTATCTAGCATTGTGTGTACGGAGTATACTACTACTACCTAAATGAACACCCACCCGCCCAGGTAGGTATGTACATTACTAGATGGTAGTAGTACTAGTAGTAGTTTAAACCTCGGCTGGGAAAGCCGATGGTTTCCAGCCAAGCTTGTCTCGGACATCATCAACGTCGCACTTGATACAAACGCCCTTGGCCTTTGGACCTGTTTCGTGAAGCGGAATCGATAGGTGCATCAACTGTCTTTGTGCATTGACTATGAATTGCTTGCGACCAGCTGCCGTTCGACTCTCAGGAGCGCCATGGGCGTCGCCTAGAGCTGTGCGCACATATGCCTCCAAGGCCTACGAGTATATACAAACATCTTCACCAAAGCTTGGGGTTGGTCAAGGTTCGCAAGCCAGACAGGCGGTTGAGTGCTTGCAAAAGACTAATTCAATACTGCAGTGACTCTGCATCGGCCCAAGGCGCTCAATGCTTTGTGCACGCCTCTCATCAAGGAGCTCAACACAGCTCTTGTTGACTACAATGCGGCCGACGACACGTCCGTCATTATCCTGACGGGCTCGCAGAAGGCCTTTGCTGCCGGTGCCGACATCAAGGAAATGGCCCCATTGACGTTTGCCGAGGCGTACACAAAGTCGTTTATCGAGTCGTGGTCGCTTTTGACAAGCCAGGTCAAGAAGCCCATCATCGCTGCCGTGTCGGGCCATGCGCTGGGCGGCGGTTGCGAACTGGCCATGATGTGCGATGTCATATACTGCACTGAATCGGCAAACTTTGGCCAGCCCGAAATCAAGCTCGGCACCATTCCTGGGGCGGGCGGAAGCCAGCGGCTTACGCGGGCTATAGGCAAGTCCAAGGCCATGGAGCTTATCCTCAGCGGGCGGTCCTTTAGCGGTGTTGAGGCAGAGCGCTGGGGTCTTGCTGCCAAGGCCTTGCCAAGCTACGAAGCGCTGATGGAGGAGACGACGAAGCTGGCCGAGACGATTGCTAGCTACTCCAAGGTGGCGATTATGGGGTGCAAAGAGGTGGTCAACAAGAGCCAAGACCTTGGGCTGCGCGACGGCGTTGAGTTTGAGCGGCGCGTCTTCCACAGCCTGTTTGGCAGCCGGGACCAAAAGGTGGGCATGAAGGCATTTGCCGCCAAGGAAAAGGCCGAGTGGACGCACTCGTAGCAATGCTGCAGACGGACTGCATGCGTCGCGGAAGCGAGGCTGTTTCTGTCTCTATGCTAGTGCCATGTATGCCATTAGAGTGGGCTGAAAAGGCCCAGTCGGATGCCGTTCTCGTGAGTCGTGACATCAAGGCTCCCACAATATCCCAAAGCGTAAACAAGACGATGCATATGGGGAGTCTGTGGATGTTGACGGCCGTGGCATGCACTGCAGGAGCTACATGGCGGCATGTAATGCACATACATGTATGCATTGGCATGGCCTTGTCGTCGTGGCCCGCTAAGCGCTGACACGAGCGTTTTTTGGGCATGCCAAAAAGCGCGGCCGGGGTTTCCTTGCCCTTTTCCAACCCCGCCCTGAGCAGAGCCATCAACACCACCAGGGACTCTGAGGCGCTTGGGGTGCTGCCGAGACGCCCTGGATTATCATGAATGGAGGCTCGCAAGCCTAGCCTGGACCTGGAGAGGGAGTTGACATGCTCGGTAGGGCGCAGTTGAGCAGTAGCGGCGGCCTGGGCTGACGACGGGCTGCAGATTTGCACCGAGCTGCTTTATCAGCCGCTGACGCTGCTCGATTGCCTTCATACTTTTTGCGGAGCCTGTCTCAAAGAGTGGTTTGACTTTCAGGCTGCAACCGCTGACGGCGGCTCGAGTTTCGTCTTTGCCGGCCAAGCCACCACCTTTACGTGCCCAGCATGCCGAAGTGCCGTGCGAGACTCGAGGCACAATGCCACTGTGGCCACCCTGCTTGACATGTTTGTTACTGCCAACCCATCCAAGGCTCGCTCTGCCAAGGACAAGGAGGAGATGGCACGCAAATACCTCCCCGGCGACCGTATTCTGCCCAAGGGGCCCAAGCTTGACGTACATGAGGTGAAGAGTGAACAAGACGGTGACGACCACCATGAGGCGCACATTCTCGGCCAGGTACAGGGCATGACGCTGCAAGAGGTGCCGGCTGCCATGGTGCAGCCGCTGGTGCCCGGTGGGCGCATAGAGGGCCGGGCCAGGGAGGATACAGGCCGGCTGGGCAGCAACAACAGCCCTGATGCAAGGCCCGGCAGCCGTCGTCGTCGGGCTGACCAAGGACGACAGGCGAGCCACAGCCGCGGGACTGACGATGCGGAGCGGCAGGACAGAGCTCAGAGCCAGACTGGGCAGCAGCGTCAAGTCGAGCACCAGTCCTCCATCAGGTCACTAATTGGCTCGCAAGATGTGGCGGAGCGAGACTTTGACCGTGAGGTTGAGGAATTTGCTCGGCAGATCCAGGAGGACGGGCTGCTCGACGGGCTAGACCTGGACAACATCGACTTGAGCCGTGATGACGAGCTCAGCCGCCGCATCACCGAGGCTTACCGGCGGCGACAGAGGGACCGGCTGCGGGCCGAGCCTCCAGCACGACGCGCAGGCCCTGGCAGCAACAGTCCAGCGCGGCTGCCGGCAGAGTCGGAGTCGCGAGCGCGAGCTCAGGGCCGCCAAAGCAGGTCGAGCAGCCGATATCGGCCTGCCTCGCGATCAAGACAAAACGACGAGCGCAGACGGCCTCCACTGGCGACGACTGGTGCTGAGACACGGGATCCACCAAGGAATAGAGACAGGACACGCACCTCGAGCGGCACCGATGCAACAGTTGAGACAGGGCTGGCAACAAGAACGCAGGCAGAGCCCGGCCAGAGGAGCCAGCCGGAAGCAGCGCAACGGACTCAGTCTGATGCCATGTCGAGAGCATCGTCTTGGGGTCCGCCCACACCACGGACCGAGTCGAGCGAGCACTTGGCCTCGAGCTCAGCCCTTGTGGTGCAGTCATGTGGCGAGGCTTCCCCTCGCAGCACAGATGGCACCAAGGCGTCATTGGCAAGTCGCACGCCGCCGCTGCCCAGCCCGCCGTCGTCAGCCAGGGCGCACCGGCCCAGCGATCTGGTCATTGTGCACTCGGTCGCTTCGAGCCCCAAGACGAGCCCAACGAGCGCCGGCCACCAGCGCACGCGGCCACAGCTCTACGCAGAGCCCTCCATCACCTGTTCGCGGTGCAACAAGGCGCATATCGAATACGAACTGCACTTCAACTGTGCTGTTTGCTCGGCCGGGCAGTGGAACATTTGCCTCTACTGCTACCGGGCTGGCAAAGGCTGTCTCTACTGGTTTGGCTTTGGCTACGGGGCCTGGGACAAGTGGAACAAGGCACGCCAGCACGACGAGACTCTGGCGCTGCCTCACATGCTGACGGCCAGCCGCTACCTGCCGCCGCCGTCGACGCCCGGCGGTGCAGATGGCAGAAAGACGCTGACTATTGACGACCCGCGCACCAGGCTTGAGACGGGCACCTTTTGCGCCAAGTGCTTGGCCTGGACCAACCAGTGCTACTGGCGCTGCGACATTTGCAACGAGGGCGACTGGGGATACTGCAACGACTGCGTCAACCAGGGCTGGTCGTGCTCTCACCTGTTGCTGCCCTTGGCCCACGAGGCACTGCTCCTGTCTCCCAGCCAAGCGCGGACGCCTCGGTCTCCAGGCAGGCCACGTTCAGCCGGCCTCTTTACCGGGCCACAGGCATCAAACATTGGGCCCTTTAAGCCGCTCATGTTCCGCAGCCGGTGCGATGTTTGCCAGGAGCAACTGTCGCCACATACGGTCCGCTACCACTGCTTCAGCTGTGCCAGCGGCCTGCTGCCAGACGCCTCGGCGGGCGACTATGATGTCTGCACGCCGTGCTACGCAAACCTGGTGGCTCATGGCCGCATCAGCCCAGACAATGGGCATCTGGGATGGCGGCGCTGCCTCAAGGGTCACAGAATGGCCCTGGTGGGCTTTGTCGATGGCAAGGTTGGGCAGTGGAGATTTGTCGAGCGGGATCTTGTGGGAGGCCGCGGACTACATGCCGAGCCGCTCGAGACAACTGGTCCGCCGGGGCAGGCCGGCCTCCAGGTCTGGTCATGGCGGCAGGGCGAGGAGCGGCGCGACCGCTTCGTGACGCTCGACGTTTCTGCCATGGCGCCAGCGTCGACTTGTGCCTTTCCTCCCGACGGAGGCTCCGGCATGAGGGCTCAAGCACGCTGGGCGTGGTTTCCGCACCCAGGCGCACACGACGAGCTGTTGTTTCCAAAGGGGGCCGAGATTTGCGAGATTGAAGACGTCAACGGAGACTGGTTTTTTGGCACGTACATGGGAGAGAGGGGGCTATTCCCAGCGCCATATGTGCGCATCTTGGAGTCGGACGAGGCGGCGTAAATGGAGAGGGAGCGCTTTGGTGTCCTTGTGTTGCTTTGTAGCTTCTTGTTGAAGCCTCTTTTTCCCACGATGACGACGATTACGAAGGAAGCCAAACAAAAAGTTGGAATAGTATAGTGCTAGTCTGCGCACATGTTTTGAATTGAATACAAGACGCTTTTGCACAATTTATATTTTATATTTTATGTTGTATGGTTTATGGTTTATGGTGTATGGTGTATGGTGTATGGTTTATATTTGTTGTTGGTGCCGAGGAGGCAGAGAGGCCTGCTGCTCCACCAATCTCAGCGGCCTCTTGGAATGACGTGATTGCAACTCTTTTTAGACTTGAGCCAGCAGCCCGCAAGCCAGCAGACCGCAAGACAGCAGCCCGCAAGACAGCAGCCCTGCCCGTGTCGTTTGTGTGTGGAGCCGTGGGCAAAGTGCAAGCCAAGTTTGAATCGAGTCGGCCAGGCCATCATGTTTCGACAAAGTGCACGGCGGCTTGCCGTGGCGGCCAAGGCAGCAGGGGAGCCGAGCGCGCACACCATTGCAGTGTCGCGGGCGCAGGGCATCGCGGGCGGATTGACGGGAGGCAAGTCGATGCCCCAGTCCCTCTTTACCAGTCCCTCTTTACCAGTCCCTCTTTACCAGTCCCTCTTTACCAGGCCTGTCCTGGGCGCAGGCAGCCCAGCTGACGACTCGCATGGCAGCAATTGGCAACACGCCCTTGATCAAGCTCCATCACCTCTCCAAGCAGACGGGGTGCTCCATCCTCGGCAAGGCCGAATTCATGAACCCCGGCGGATCCATCAAGGACCGCGCCGCGCTGTACGTGGTGCTCGATGCCGAAGAACGAGGCCTGCTGCGCCCTGGAGGCACCGTGGTCGAAGGCACAGCAGGCAACACGGGCATTGGCCTGGCACACGTCTGCCGCTCGCGCGGATACCGGCTCGTCATCTACATGCCCGACACGCAGTCCCAGGGCAAGATTGACCTGCTGCGTCTGCTGGGCGCCGACGTCTATCCCGTGCCGGCCGTGCCGTTTGAAAACGCCGACAACTACAACCACCAGGCCCGCCGCCATGCCGAGCGCCTCGACAATGCCGTCTGGACAGACCAGTTTGACAACACGGCCAACCGCCGCGCCCATTTGGAAACCACGGGCCCCGAGATTTGGGCCCAGACCCACGGCGCTGTCGATGCCTTTACCTGTGCTACCGGCACGGCTGGCACCCTGGCCGGCGTCACCCGCTATCTCAAGGACGTGTCCCACGGCCGTGTCAAGAGCTTCCTGGCTGATCCGCCCGGCAGCGTCCTGCACTCGTACCTGTCGTCGGGAGGCCGCCTGGTTGAGCGCTCGGGGTCCAGCATCACCGAGGGCATTGGCCAGGGCCGCATCACGCACAACCTGCAGCCCGACATTGCCCTTCTCGACGGCTCCCTGCACATCTCGGACGAGAAGAGCATCCAAATGGTCTACCGCTGTCTCGACCAAGAGGGCTTGTACCTCGGCGCCAGCTCCGCCCTCAACGTCGTGGCCGCAGCCGAGGTGGCTGCCAAGCTGGGCAGAGGCCACACCGTCGTCACCGTCCTCTGCGACGGCGCCTATCGCTACGCAGACCGCCTCTTTTCTCGCAACTGGCTCCAGTCAAAGAAGCTCCTCAGTGCCATCCCTGAGCATCTGCATCGCTACATAGTCCTGCCCTAGCACCCATTTACTAATTTCAATCCCTTTATTAGTCTACATGAGCCAAGCTCTACTGCTGCCTCTCCACCTCTACTTCCCCTTCTTCCCCTTTTTCCCCTCCTTCTCCTCCTTCTACTCCTTCCCCTCCTTCTCCTCCTTCTCCTCCTTCTCCTCCTTCCCCTCCTTCTCCTCCTTCTCCTTCTCCTTCTTCTCCTCCTTCTCCTTCTTCTCCTCCTTCTCCTTCTTCTCCTCCTTCTCCTTCTTCTCCTCCTTCTCCTCCTTCCCCTCCTTCTCCTCCTTCTCCTCCATCTCCTCCTTCTCCTCCTTCTCCTCCATCTCCTCCTTCCCCTCCATCTTGCATCATCTTTTCCATCCTTGTTGTCAAAAACATCTCCATGCCCTTGGCTTCGTCTCCTCCAGCCTCGGCTATCATCTCTTCTGCCTGTTTTCTGGCAGTGTGTGACAGTAACATTGCTTGGGGCACACTTCCTCCACGGGACAGTTCACCAATAACGTCGGCGCATCCATACACTGCATCTATCTTCTTGTCTTCGGTAAACTTGCACTCTGCAAGGTTTATCTCAACAAAAGTGTGCAGAAAGGAGCGAAATGCGCGACGCATGTAGTTGAGCTGTGTGCCATGTTCTGGAAATAACTCCGCCATCATCTCCAACGCTTTGACTGATTGAGCAAAATGGAGCGCATACGCAGTGTTACAAAGACACGCTTTGTAATGTTTATTCAACTTCGGACTCATACCCCTCGCCCGCAACCGTTGCCTGAGGAGTTCCTGTTGTTTGAGGTCGAAGCACTTGGCAGGCGAGAGCTCAAGATAATCAGCAATGTCCGATATGTCCCAGACTTTAGCCATGTAAGAGTCCCAGAGAGTCTTGAGCCGGACAATTTCTTGTTGCATTTCTTCCATGTCCGTTGAGACATCTTGGCCCGCTTCCTTTTTAGCCTTGATGAGCGACGCTTTTGAGAACATCATCAATAGCATGACAGGCATTCGGAGTTGGAGCTTGTAATCGGACCTAAAGGAATGATTGCAATTGTGTTCTGGTCTTTCCAGTAGTTCCATGATGTTGTTTCGCGTCTTGGCTACCTTGGTCACCTCCTCCAGCGACCAACCAGATGCGACAATCCTCTCATTCAAGGCCAGTAACATCCTTACCAAATCTTCCATGCGAGTAATGGTGTAGCCCGTCTTGTCTGCGTGTATGGCACATTCGACCATTGCTGATACGTTGCCGCCTTCCACCACCTTGCGAGTCATATTTGACGTCTGATGCGGATTGACTACAATGCCTGCTTTTCGAAAGCCGGAAAGAAGAGTTGGTAGATTTTTGAAGTGTTTGGCTTCCACCATGAGATTGAGAGCATCTGTAAGAGCTTTCTTGGAATTTGGCACATCCTTGAACATATTGAGGGTCCGGAACCTGTAGTCGACGCCATCTACCTCAATGCTGAGGGGATCCTTTCGCAGTTGCGTGGCAAGTTTTGGACTAAAGACCATTTTTCGTTGTTTGAGGGGTAGGTACGCAGGCATGATGATGGTGTTTTGTATCTTCGTCAGTTGCTCGTCCAGCCTCTGGTGCCCCGTCTCGGAGAACATGACAGTAACCCCTAGCAATCAAAGCCTGTTAATACCACAGACGCAAAAAAGCAAAAGGACAGGAGTTTGGCGCCAGGACATACGAAGATTAAGGGCTCTTGTCGAGCTTAAGTGCCGACTAGCACACAATGCCGCGGCGCCAGCTGGCCGGGCTTTGTGGCAGGCCGCCAGTCTGAGGCATGGGTTCAACACCCGAGTCGTCATCATGGGGGCAATTGAGGCTGCAACGCCCTCTTTGCGCAGCCTGCCCAGAGGGGGAGAAAAAGCCATTTCATCGTATTCGTAAGTGTCGATGCGCTGATGCTCTTCCAGTGTAGTTTACTGGTAGAGGCCGGCTGCCGGCAAAACTATGTACCGGGACGTCCAGCTTTTTTGCGTCAAAAGTGCCATCACCAAGTGGCAGCAGGGCGCGATGTCAAAGCCGCCTTGTGTATCCTTTGCAGACACAATGAGGGCTCCAATCATGCGACGGCCGATGGCCACTTTACGGACCATGACACGGCAGACCAAGAGTCCTATAATGCGGCAACGATGCTTTGCAACCGCCACGCACACTCCTGACAAGGCTCCTACATTCTACACCACCAGACAAAGCAAGGCGCTCAAGCAAGCAGATCGCTCAGTGATACGCCAAGGCTAACGCCACGATAGGAAAGAAGCACGACAAGGTAGCCAAGTTTCAACTATGGCCTCAGCTGCCTGCTGTAGCTCAAGCGTACAAAGACCCGATGCCCGAGCTGCAGAAGCAACAAATCGCACAACTCGACCCAACTGGCGCAAGGACTCGCCTGTTTTCACGACATGAGTCAGATGCGGCCAAGGTTGGGGACGTGCTTCAAGTCACGAGCAAACTCGGTGAATCCTTTGCCGGCGTTATGCTTCAAATACGGCGGCGAGGCGTCAACACGGCCATCCAGCTGCGAGGGCAGCTGATGAGGACAAGCATCGAAATGTGGTACAAGGTTTACAGCCCAACCGTCAAGAGCATCGAGATTGTCTGGCGACGGCCCAAGCGGGCGCGAAGAGCAAGATTGACATATATGCGCAAGCCCAAGCACGATATGGGCAATGTCGATGACCTCGTCCGTGCTTGGAGGAGGCAAAAATTTGCCATGACGTCTGGCGCGAAACGACAAAACTCGCTCAAAGGGGCCTCCAAGAAGTAGGAGTGCAATTGACTGTGTCATGCGTGAACAATGGCAGCCTGGACAGTCTGGACCAGCAAATGGTGCATGGCGAGTGGCTTAGAGATCACCGGCTTCGCATACAGACTGGCGACGCTGTTTTCTCATGTATCTAATGACTGCATGCAATTGCCCGAGGCCAATTGAGGGCCCCGGTTGTTGCAGTTGAACCGAAAATAGCACGGCAGTCTGAATCAGTTCCTCCGACACTTTTGGCAGCCATACTGCAACTGGGATACGTGTGGCTTCTGCATGCGCCGTCGGTTTACTTGCAGGACGCATAAGTAGCGGTCCTGGGTCATTATTGGCTCAAGAATCGTCGGTCCCTCCGTCTCACAATGCACGACTCAAACCTTCGACTGGTGGGACCTAAACGAGTGAGACGACCGAAATCATGCAGGGATTCCAAGGCCGCCCTCCATTTGTACTTGTGCCCACTTGAGTTTGTTGGAATAAAACACTCGTATCCGATGCAAACTAAGCCATGTCGCTAGGCCTGTTTGTTTGATACGACGGCTGATCTTCCAAGACGCCGCTTCGAATTAGGATGCATGCATGCGCGTTTGCCTCTGGCGGCTGCCTTGCCAAATCAAAATCGACATGCTAGTGTTGCTCCAGGGAGCCTCAAACTCACATTTCCTCGAGGGAGCAGCTTGGGTAGATTGGATGTGCGCGGCCATCGCTTTTGGGCAACTTTTTGCGAAAAACTCGCGCGGGGCGGCAATCGTATTTGCAAAAGCAGGCCCCAATACGACGAGTGTGGCGGCACTTCACACCCCATAGATTTGTTATCAATCTTTGCTCCATCTATATTATTTTGTGCCTTGCTCGCAAAACTGGCATGGCAAGAAGTACTCGAGTTATGAGTTAGAACTATGAGAGGGTTTTGATTTATTTCAAGGCCAAAGTGTATACACCGTTGACATGCTTTCGAAACAGACATTGGAACATTGATTTGACTTTATCCTCCAAGCGCCTCGTCGCTGGAATCGACGTATGAGCAAGTCTGAGATGCTAAAATCATCGTTGAGGGCATCTTGACGTGACAGTAGGGATAGATTCCAAATACAGTAGTCTGTCGGTGTCTAGTCTTTGCCCTGTTCAGTCGGTTATACATCGTTGATTGAGCGATAGTATTATGAAGGGAAATAAACCCCTCAAGCTCCAATGATGCCATGGAACTCAAGGAGTCGGGTCAAGTTTACAGGTTTAGGTGAAGGAGTGGCAGTGGGCCAACGGAGTCTTCTTGTACACTATCCCATCCTTTGAAAGCAGTATCGAAGGGTCTTTTTCATCGAGTAGTAGCGTGGTTGAATGGCGATAATGCTCGAAGATAGCACGTACGACAGACATGGATATACGCATTTGTCATACATCTTTGCCCTTCCCACTGCAAAGGCGAAAGACGACAAGGTGGCTCATTCGTCGGCATTGTGGCTCCTAACGGGCTGCACACCATTGAAAGTGCCGGGCGATGCGTTGACCGCGGTGCATGTGAGTGAAGATCGACAAGCTGATGCGCCAAAGGTTGCTAGATGGACCCTGACATCGTTGGCAGTTTCAGGGCGATGATGGAGGCAAGCAGTCTCGTTCGAATCAGCTCTTGGCAGGATAAGAGTCTGCCAATAGAAGAAACCAGCGAGCGGCTATGTATGTGGAGGATATAGCGCCTATTTCCGCCTTCAGCCCACAGGGTTTTCTTTATTTAAAATATACATGGGATTGCGGCTTTTTTTTTTTTTTTTTTTGGAAAAGCGAGCGAGGTGGGCGCGACAAACGCTGATTAATGCCAATGGTTCAAACAAACGTGTCAAACCAGAGACATGGCAGGCTGTCATGCCAGACAATCATGGGCATGCGGATGAAGTGGACGTTTCGGAGCTTAAATGTCGCGACAAGTCGGACTGACGTCGTCTCTGTTTGAAAAAACCCATGGCTTGATCAACTTGGGGCAAAGGCTCATTTATCTACAAATTCTCCGTAGTGGAGTATCTCACCTTGGCTCAATCTCGACAAGAGCGGACTGAACAATTGGTGACAGAACAATTGGTGACAGAACAATTGGTGGCGGTGCTAAATGGAGTTAAAGATGAACCTAAGGACAAGAGCGTTTCACAAGCTCAGCCCAGGTCCCTGCCGGTGTCGCAGCACAGCCTGCCGATTGACACGCGGCGACATAGGGGATGGCCATGACTTGTATGCGAGAGACGTACTATGAATCGAGACAAATGAGCACATATATACTTTGCGGCATCCGTCTGGTCTGTGGTCAAAATGGCTCTCTTTTTTCGCTTGATGCCTAGTAGCTTGGATGAATACTGCTAGTACTACTACTACTAGTAGTACTAATTGAGCTATTGGGTACATACGTACAAGGCTTCTTGCTCGCAGGCCACAGCTCTGCTTGATACCAGGTGAAGAAGTTTATTTTTTTTCTTGCCGCCGACGATTCTGGGAACGCGATCGAAGCAGAGCCGACTTGTCTATTACTACAAGAGAACAAGGTTGAAAGATAGGAGAGAAAGAGAAAAGTTTAAAGAAAAGCCGTTGCACAGGGAAGAAAGGGTTTTTTCTGGCTCCAGGGACAAAGCTAGCGTTGCGGGCCTGGCTGACAAAATCGCCGACTGACCAATGGCGGAAGCGACTATGGAGGAAGCGTCGCTGGCGTCGCTGCAGCCCAGCAACGTGCAGTGTTTACACGCCAACGGTAGCTGCCCGACCACCAGTAGCCATGACCTTGGAAGCGCTGCATTAAAAGAAGAGGGTCTGAGCTGCAACGACGTCAACGACATTAACAATAACAACAACAACAACAACAACAACAAAACCAACACCAGCTCGGCTTCGATTGACAGAAGCAGCCGCTACAGCTCCTCTTCCATCGACAGCTGCTGTGATTCGACGCAATCATCCTCAAAGTCTCGCTCCTCAACTCTCTCGTCGTGCTCGACCTTGGACCCTCTTTTGCACACACACCAAGACAGCAGCAGCCCGCCGACACAGCGAAACAGAAGGGACAAGAAGCTGCTGCACGCAGCACGCCAGCAGCAATCAGCCAGCGGCAGGACTCTGGGCGACTCGCAGCGCAAGAAACAAAAGTCGCGCTGGTTCCAACGCACTTCGGGTAGCAGTCCGGCCGACGCCCTTGCCGCTGTAGAGCCGGTCCATGATCAAGGGCTCGCCAGGATGACTTTTGCTGAGCAGCAGCGCTGGGTGACGGTGCAGCAAAAAACATTTACAAAATGGTGCGACTGCCCGTGCCTATTGCCTTTGCCACTACCCGTCTCTCTTGCCCCTGCTGCCAAGTGACTGGACTGACTTGTACAGGCTTAACAACAAGCTGGTGGCCCGAGAGCTGGAAGTCAAGGACCTGGTCAAGGATCTAAGTGATGGCGTACGTCACGTCGCCTTCTCTCGCCCCCAAAAAATGCTAACATGGCTGGCTCAGGTTATTCTTATCCACCTCCTCGAATGTCTCTCCAATGAGTCCCTCGGTCGCTATGCGTCCAAGCCCAAGCTACGAGTGCAGCGCTTCGAAAATGCAAACCTAGCCCTCGATTTTATCAAGTCTAGGGGTATACAAATGACAAATATTGGAGCCGAGGATGTTGTTGACGGGAACCGCAAGATTGTTCTCGGCCTCATCTGGACCTTGATTCTTCGCTTCACCATCAGCGACATCAATGAAGAGGGCATGTCAGCTAAAGAGGGCCTCCTCCTCTGGTGTCAGCGCAAAACGGCATGCTACGACGAAGTCGAAGTCCGCGACTTTAGCGGCAGCTGGAACGATGGGCTTGCCTTTTGCGCTCTGCTCGATATCCATCGGCCCGACCTCATCGACTTTGACGCCCTCGACAAGTCGGACCATCGCGGAAACATGCAAAAGGCCTTTGACATTGCCCACCAAGAGATTGGAATTCCCAGGCTGCTCGATGTTGAAGATGTGTGCGACGTGGCCAAACCCGACGAGCGCAGTCTGATGACGTATATTGCCTATTGGTTCCATGCCTTTTCGCAAATGGAAAAGGTGGAAAATGCTGGTCGGCGAGTGGAAAAGTTTGTCAACAACATGCAGGGTGCCTGGGAGATGCAGAGCGCCTATGAGAGGCGCATGCGTGCCTTGCTCCAGGCAAACAGGGAGCAGGTTGCTCATTGGCAGCAGGCCAAGTTCCAGGGGACGTATGCTGATGCCAAGGCACAAGCACAAGAGTTCGCCGCCTACAAAAGAGGGCAAAAGCGCGCCTGGGTGGCCGAGAAGAGCGACCTAGCCACACTGCTTGGCAACATCAAGACAAAGCTGGGCACTTACCGTCTTCGCCCATATGAGCCACCTGCAGAGCTACGGTTGGAAGTCTTGGAGCGAGCTTGGACAACTCTGACCCAGGCTGAAATGAGACGGGCCCAACTGATCAACGAGACGATACGAGAGTAGGTACATTTCCACTGCTTGAGCCAAGTGCCAGGGACTAACAAGAGGTGACAGCATCAAGAACGCCCTGCGCAAGTCGTTTGCCGACAAGGCCAATGATCTGGCCATGGCCCTCAACACGATGCAGCTGGCCATTTCAGGGCTCGATGGAGATATTGAGGACCAGCTGCACCATGTGCGAAAACTGAGTGACAATCTGCCGCCTCTGGAACGCTACCTCGAGACGATTGCCGCGCTCGACGTCAAGTGCCAAGAGGCTAATATTGAGGAAAATGACTTCACCACATACACGTACGACGAGCTTTCGTATGAACTGGGTCTCGTCAAGTCATCGGTACAAAAGAAGCTTTCCTTCTTGGAGAATCAAATGGTGGCTCGCAACATGACAAACTTGACGCCCATTCAGCTGGAAGAATTCGAGAGTGTGTTTCGGCACTTTGACCGCGATGACACCAACTCTCTACAGGAACTCGAGTTTAGCGCTGCCTTGGCCTCGTTGGGGCTGGTCTTCTCCGAAGAAGAAATGCACGAGTACTTTGGCGAGACGTCCAATGGCCGCGACCACGTGACGTTTGAGCAGTTTATCCGCTTCATGGTGGAGGTGACTGAGGACCAAAACACGGCCGAACAAGTGTTCCAGTCGTTTCGAGAAGTTGCCGATGGCAAACCCTACGTCACAGAGATGGACCTGCGGCATAGCCTTGTCCCTGACGAGGTGATTGACCAGTTGGTGGAGATGATGCCCCCGCACAAGGGGCCTGACATGTCAGAGGACCGCGGTCAGCCACAGTATGACTACATTAGCTTTATGGAAAAGCTCATCAACGAAGAGGGCAATGCGGACGAGGTGCCGAGTGGGGTGCTGCAGGACCGGACGAATGTTGCCGATGGGGGTGTTCGGGCGAGTGGCAAGCCCAATGGCGGGGGCGGGTAAGAAATGTGTTGATGATTATACTAATAGTAAAGAGATGAGAGGTGGAGAGGCTCACGTGTTTCACCATAGGCATTTGGCGCTGGGGGCTGTCTTTTTTTTTTTTCTTTTTTTTTCTTTGTTGGGGGTTTTTTTTTTGCTTGTGTCGATGCAAAGGATCGCCAAGTTGATACTGGCATATTGCTCGATGGAAACCATTATTGTTATACTAGCATCATTGCCGGTGTTGATACCTAGGTGGCTTAGTGAAGGGGGAAATAGTGGCTGACGAGGCACTGGATAGGGTCGTGTATCTTGCTTTTGGCTATACCAGACTGGAAATGCAGATTTTTGCGCATTAATGCCTCAAACAATGAGCAATTATTTATGAGGATGGACTGCCCTCTAGGCGAGGATTCCTCAGGGACGGGGGAGGTGAGTCAAACATGTCCGAGGGCGCCATTGCCAACTCGAAGCAGGCCGACACTCTGTGGCCCGGACTCCCGGATCTCGGCCGGCCACCGGGGACGACTCGAGAGACATCTAAGCCCCGAGGAGTGGGACGAATGGAATTAGTCGAGGCGTGCATGGTGTGGTTTCTACGAAGGATTTGTGTCACCACGACCTTTTCGGTACTATCTTCTTGGTGTCAACCTTGGTGGCTGTTTGCCTCGCGGTACCTGCAGATACCACTACATAGCTAGCAGGTATATACCGCCAGTGAGTAGGAGGAGCCGCATGTAGCAGAACCTTGCAGTACTCGGCACATGTAGCCCCACTAGCCCTCGGGTTTCCATCTCGGTCAGTGGCGCGTTAATAGATTGGAACAAGGAAAAAAGAAGGAAAAAAAGAATTCTTGCCGCACTCAACATCTCGGGCCGCTCGAATCTGGACCTGCAACATGGCACGCTGCTCAAGGATACTTGGCCCAGCTCCGCTTCGGGCCCTTTGCGGCACTTGTCCATGCCTAGGCGACGCCATCAGACCTGGCATTGCCGGCTGGCGCCGCTCAGGCGCGGCATGTGCTCCTCGACGGCCACGCAGCTTTGTCACGACTGCGCCGAGATTGTTGGCCGGGACGCGGCCTCGTGATGCTGCCCTGACGGCCAAAACATATCCAGATATCAAACGAGACGAGCGGTTTGCTCAGCTGACAGAGGAGCACGTGAAGCACTTTGAGACGCTGCTTGGCCGTGAAGGAATCATTGAGGCGGCTTCTGATGTCGAGCCCTTCAACGAGGACTGGATGCACAAGTACCGTGGCCAGTCTGGCCTTGTCCTGCGCCCCAAGTCGACGGAACAGGTCAGCGCCATTATGAAGTACTGCAACGAGAAGCGGCTGGCTGTTGTGCCCCAGGGCGGAAACACGGGGCTGGTTGGTGGATCGGTCCCAGTCTTTGACGAGATTGTCGTGAGTCTGAGCCGGCTCAACAAGATTGACTCGTTTGATGCTGTTAGCGGATCTCTGGTGCTTGAGGCGGGCTGTATACTCGAAGTGGCGGACCAGTATCTGGCGCAGCGTGGTTACATCTTCCCCTTGGATCTGGGAGCCAAAGGGTCATGCCAGGTGGGAGGCAATGTAGCCACAAATGCTGGCGGCCTGCGTCTTTTGCGCTACGGTAGTCTCCATGGCAGTGTCCTCGGACTGGAGGCTGTGCTGCCAGACGGCACTGTCATGGATGATATGTGCACGCTGCGCAAGAACAATACGGGCTACGACGTCAAACAGCTCTTGATAGGCTCTGAAGGCACCATTGGTATAATCACCAAGATTGCCATTCAATGCCCGCAGCGGTCGCCTGCCGTCAACGTAGCCTTTTTGGGGCTCGAGTCTTATGCAAAGGCCCAACGGGCGTTTTGCGAGGCCAAGGGCCAGCTATCCGAGATTCTGTCGGCCTTTGAGCTCATGGACGGCACTAGCCAAAAGCTGGTGAAGAGTGCCGGACAGGGAAAACCCCCCCTGGAGGCAGAGTATCCATTCTACTGCCTGATTGAAACGAGCGGGTCCAACGCTGACCACGACTATGAGAAGCTGGAGAAATTTCTTCAACATGTCATGGGCCAGGACGTGGTGATGGATGGCGTGGTTGCCCAAGACGCGACGCAGGCAAAAGCACTATGGGCGTGGCGCGAGGGTATCCCCGAGAGCATTGGCCACTGGGGCGGCGTCTACAAGTACGACGTGTCGGTACCTCTAGCTGACATGTACACTCTGGTTGAGGATGTCAAGGCCCGCGTGCAAAAGGCTGGACTCATGGGCGAGGGTGACAGTCACCCCGTTGTGGACGTGGTTGGCTATGGCCACATGGGCGACTCGAATCTGCATCTCAATGTTGCAGTGCGGCGCTACGACAAGGAGGTCGAGAGGGTACTCGAGCCCTACGTATACGAATGGATCGAGCAGAAAAAGGGCAGCATAAGTGCCGAACACGGACTTGGACTCGCCAAGAAGAAGTATACCAGGTATAGCCGAAGCCCCAGCATGCTGGGCCTCATGCGACAAGTCAAGAAGCTTTTTGACCCTGTGAGTCGTCCCCGCATTCTCTGTGCTCACGTGCTTTTGCAGTCGTCGATTGCAGAGGTCGAGGCTGACTGGCAGAGGCAGAATGGAATCATGAATCCCTACAAGTACATATAGGCATGGGGCACTGGCGCAGGGCCGTATTATAGCACGATAATAGTAGCACAGTAATGGAATAGCAGAGCCAAGGTGGTGGCATGGGATGATTTTTTTTTTTACTAGTAGTTAGTAGTATTATTTTTGATTATTATTTTGGTAGTATTATTTTGGTTTGGTAGCTGGACAGCTGGCCGTTGTACTATTACTACTAACTAGTACTGACTGCTACTACTACTAACTACTACTAACTGCTACTACCACTACTACTAACTGCTACTACTACTACTAACTGCTTGCTGCTACTAATAGCACTGCTATTATTATCCTGCAAGCATAGTATTGTCTTGTTGACGGCCATTTGCATTCTGCGAGCATCTAC
Source organism: Ophiocordyceps australis (assembly GCA_002591415.1). Lineage (NCBI taxonomy): Eukaryota > Fungi > Ascomycota > Sordariomycetes > Hypocreales > Ophiocordycipitaceae > Ophiocordyceps > Ophiocordyceps australis. The sequence goes on along the minus strand of NJET01000080.1, from coordinate 46,838 downwards.
TACTACTACTACTACTACTACTACTACTACTACTATTACTACTACTACTAGTATACTAGTAGTAGTATAAGCAAGGGTGACATGAGGGTCAAGAGGGCCATGGATTCCGAATTGAGGAGGCAATCACGCATCTGCTGATGATGGGGCCGTCTGCCTAACGATGCGCCTTAGCCCTGAGGTGGGCCGGCCAGGGCTCAAGGATTGAGAGCAGACGACGAGATGGCTCGAGTCATAGCATGCATGCTATGGCTGGGGCTCATGGACTATCAGACACGCAGGCTATGCAGCAGAGCTCTACGCGCTTGTCTGGTCTGGCAGGACAGCTGGCGGCCAATCAAGTCGGGCTCGCCGACCACGGCCGTCATGCTGAGCCTTTGCAGCGCTAGACGCTTTGTGTCTGCTCTGGCCGTCCCAAGAGGCGTGGGGGCGGGCGGGCGAGCGTCAGCCCTACAGCAGCACAGCAGCACAGATACGACGAGCGCTGCTGCTCAGAGGCCGCACCAGCCTGACTAAGGGCCGTGGCTGTCTGGCCCTCGGAGTGGCTCGCTCGTGCAACTCCCGGCCTGCATGTCTTTATATGGCAATATCCCTGGCGTTGCAGCCATGAGCCGACGAGGAGGGAACGTCATCCCGTCCGTGGCTGTCAGCCTCTTTGCACCCAAGCTCCAAGGTGTGCCTCGGGCGGGCAGGCCGGTGAGGCTGAATGCACGACAAAGCCCCTTTGGGCCTGTGATTCGTTGCTGTCAAAGTCCCTGGTCTGCCCAGCATTGCTGCCACCCTGGTCCCTGGCCGTGGTGAAGCTGCCGAGGGGCAGACCGTTGGACTCAGGCCACTGGCTCGTGGGGTTCTCAGATTTCCAAAATAGTAAACAACATGCGTCGGGATGTTTCTAGGAATAAAAACAGGAGTGGGCATCCCGAGGGCTGCCAAAAAAAAAAGGAAAAAATTCGCAGGCAGATAGCCGATGTCTGCTATCCTGCTCGTAATTAATAGCTACCTCTGCTATATATGGTTCCTCCCTGTATCTAGACCACATACACACCTAGCCACACCCCCCAGCCCACCCTCACTCATATAAACCATCTTGTTTGGTGACAAGTCTTCATGGCCATTACTCTCAACCACTTGTCCAATCTTTCTGGCGAGCAAAGCCGCTTCCTTGTGCCACGAGTCCATCGCCGCCAAGTCGCACCATGGTTGGCGTTCCAGGCAAGTACAAGGGCTGCGAGACTTGTCGCCGCCGCAGAGTCAAGGCACGTCTCCATTCTTTTTCTCTTGTTTTTTCTCTTGTCGCCTCCTCTGTCTGCTCCTTTTTTTGAAAATTTGCTCATGCCTGCTGACACGACGTGCCCACAGTGCAGCAACGAGCGACCCTTTTGCAGAAACTGCATCAACGGAGGAAGACAATGCGAGGGCTATGAAAGAGAACGAGTCTTCATCACCGGTACTCTCGAGACCAAGGGCCGTGTGGCCTCGCATCCCAAGAAATCAAGCTCCACCAAGAAACCAAAGACCAAGCCGGACGAGGCAGCCAAGCTGCCAATCCGGGCCATAGAGCCGCTAATGTCGGCCTGGGACGACCGCCTCCGCCTCTCCAGCCACAGCGCCGAGGGCTCGGTTCTCTTGACGGCATTACAAACCGACCTGCAAGCCGTCCAGCATGAGCCCCACGACGGCGCTGCAGGTTTCGACATTTGCCTCCCAGACTACACGCCCACGGAGCTGCGTCCCTGCGAAGGACAAGACGACTTTAACCCCAGAGCAAAGTGCCTGGCGCGGCTGGGTGGCCTTGATGAAACTTGCACCTCGGACCCGGGATACTGCGCCTTTCTGTTCCAGGTAACACGCTAGCACTGCTCACAAGTGCAGCCAGAGAAGAGCGGTGGCTGACTTGAGGCCAGAACTCCTCGACGGCGCATGGGACGAGCTGGCCACAGGACAATTGGGTCAAGAGCTTGGGACCCAAACACTTTGTCTCGTTTCCGAACCATCACTACTTTGTCAGACTGCACCGTCCTTTGGCTGTGAGTTTCTTTTTTTTTCTCTTGTCTCTTTTTCTCTTCTTGTCTCTTCTTCTCTCTTTTTCTCTCTTTTTCTCTCTTCTCCTCTCTTCTCCTCTCTTCTCCTCTCTTCTTCCCCTCTTCCTCCCTCTTCTTCTCTTCTTTCTTGATTCTCCTTTTTTCTTTTTCTTTTTTTTTTATAAAAAAAAAATGCCATCGCTCGTGATGCCCTGTGCTGACTGGTCGATTTTTTCAGGTTGGTTTTGCCTTGCTCAGCCGACGGGCCAGCTTCTTGTCGGAACACGAGTGGATCTGGACGCCGTGGAAACATCATGCCAAATCACTGCTCGACGAGCTGCTTGATATTGCGCTTCACATCCCCTCCATTCTTGGCGCCGTTGACAACCTCGTGCCACTGCCAGCAACCCTAGCTCGACGTCTGCAAGCCCAGGGCCTGCTCCAGAGCTGCCTTGTCATGGAGGCCGAGTTCCACCACTGGCTCAACAAGGTGCTTCTCTCTACGGCAGACAAACAGCCAGCCTACTGGGCCGAGTCCGCTGGCGGTGGAGGCGAGATTCCCTTTGAGAACTCGTATGCCTTTAGAGACGGCTTGACGGGACTCATGATGCTCTACTATTGGATGTCGCAAATCATATTTCATCGCTGCATCGAGAGCATCCATGAAGTCATTTTCCAGCCCGTTGTTGAAGATTTCCCCAACATGTGGCCAGAGTTGCCCTCGGCCTTGCAAATCGACCTTACACACTACCAAGATGGTCGCTCGCTCGCTGCTGACATTTGCCGCGGCCTCGACGCCGTTCTCATGGCCACGACGCAGCCTGATCTGCTGCTGGCCCCAATGACGGTTGCCCTCGACTTCTACCGCGACATCAACGCAACATGCCAGGATGGAGTCCTCGAGATATACTGGCTCGAGGCTTTCAAGAGACGGCTCTCTCTCAAGGGCCAGTACATTGCAGATGTGCTCCAAGGCCAAAGATGGGTGCAAGTGGCGAGCTACTAGGGCCTTGCAAGATGGAAATGGAAACACCAGTTCGGGCCTAGACGGCTAGAGGGGGCCAAGACGGGCTGCTCATCAGACAGGGAGGCAAGGCGTTGAATGTCCAAGAGCGGCAAGCCACATGTCTCTCTTGGTGTACAAGAGCCCATGGCGTATTATTGGTGGGAATCAAATGGACCAGCTGGCCTGGCCGGGGCTACAAGAGGGCACCAAGGAGAAGAAAAATTTAGGTCGGTGTGCGGAGCATGGCATGGATGCGGACATGTTTTCCGAAGCGAGAGACAGCGCCCATGATTGATTTTTCCTCGCAACACACTCAAAGGCTGAGGTGAGACGGACAGCAACATGGCTGCTCGCCGGCATACATGCAAGCGTTGATGGTGCCCGTGTCAGCATTGGGCGAGGCATCCAGACAAAGCAACATGGCATGGCTGGAATTTGTTAGTGGAGCACAGTGCGTTGAGATTCAGAGTAGCGAACATGACACTGTATTGCGAGCCTCGCTTTATTGTTCTCCCGTAAACGTGTACATGTGCACATGTACATGTACATGTACATGTACAGTTGCACGTACTCCAGCTCCAGGCGCCTGTCGTCTGACGAAGCTCCATCAACTTCAAGCTGCTCTCGCTGCTGCACACACGACGCTTCCAGAGCTCAGTCGAGCCATTCTTGTTGTTGTTGCCTCATTCTTCTCTCGTCCTTCTCTCACCCTTGTTTCATCCTTCTCTTGCCCCTATCTCATCCTTCTCTTTGAGCAATCCTCTTCCCCCCTCCCCCAAATAAAAACTCCAAGCATGGCTTCAGGTTACGACCGAGCTCTCTCGGGTAAGCAAAGCAAATACTCTCTCCCTCGCCCCAACGACCTTGATTCGGCAGGTTCTAATCGTGCCGCAACCCAGTCTTTAGGTTCGACGCCGCCCCTGACCCAGTTCCTGCCCGCAACCTGTCTCTAACTTGGCTGCAGCCCCGACGGACACGTGTTCCAGGTCGAGTATGCTGGTGAAGCCGTCAAGAGAGGTTTGCGCACCCGTACTGAATCCCGGGATAATGAAACTGACGGCGGTGCCAGGAACCTGCGCCGTGGGCGTCAAGGGTAAGGAAGTTGTTGTGCTTGGATGCGAGAAGCGATCCGCAATGAAACTCCAAGACACTCGAATCACTCCCTCCAAGATCCAGATGCTCGATAGCCACGTCGCCCTGGCCTTTGCCGGACTTAACGCCGACGCCCGCATCCTCGTCGACAAGGCCCGATTAGAAGCCCAGTCGCACCGGCTCTCGGTCGAGGATCCCGTTACCATTGATTACACTACCAAGTATGTTGCTGGCGTGCAGCAGCGGTATACGCAAGCGGGTGGTGTGCGGCCTTTTGGCATCAGCACGCTCGTCGTTGGCTTTGACCCCGGCAGCAAGGTGCCTCGGCTCTACCAGACAGAGCCATCGGGCATCTACTCGGCCTGGTTTGTCTTGCTCATTTCCCCCCCCACTATCCCCCCCCCCCCCCCCCCCCCCGACTCTGATCTGGCACTGATGGCTGCGTAGGAAAGCCAATGCCATTGGGCGCTCAAGCAAAACAGTGCGCGAATTCCTTGAACGCAACTACAAGGAAGACATGGACCGAGAGGCTACGATTCGGCTGGCAATCAAGTCCCTGCTCGAGGTGGTGCAAACAGGTGCCAAAAACATTGAAATTGCCTTGATGGCGCCTGGGGCACTTATGGAGATGCTGCCAACGGATGAGATTGAGGGATACGTCAAGGAGATTGAGCAGGAGAAACAGGAGGAGGCAGCCAAGAAGAAGACTGGACGCGCGCCTGGGAGCGGTAGTGCCTCCATTCTGACGCGAGGCCCGGAGGATTCCGCTGCCGAATGATGCAGCGCCTGAAGAGGGTTTAATTCCATGACAAAGATTTGACGTTGCAGTATATAGCTACAACGCCGCCCTCGCCAGTTGTATCAAGATTGCCAAAGATTTTCTAGCCATGTACAATTGGCGCCTTTTTTGAGGAGCAGAGGCGCAATGCAGAAGCAGACCTGAAACGCCGTAGCTATGTCCCAAGAGCGCATGAGCAGAGCAAAGCAAACAAAGAAGCCCCCAAACAGAGGCGGTTTTGAAAAGTGAAGAATGCAACTTGTCGTTAACCCAACTTGTTTGCATGGTTATCTGGGTCGAAAATGGTCTTGGCTTGTTGCTGCTTGACGCGGTCATCTCTGAGCATCTTGTTGTCCATGCGCACATCTTCACTCTCGACGGATAGAGCAGCCTGGGGTGTTTTTGCCGGGAGGACAAAATGGTTATCGCAGTGGGGGCAATACTCGTCGCTCTCTTCGAATTCCTGAGCGTCTTTGCGGAAGCACTTTTTGCACTTTTTGCAGGCAAACGTCATTTCGAACGACTGTAAGAGCGGGTGGGATTCTTGTTCACGGTGGCATTCGGCGCAGTCGAACCATTTGCGGCCTGAAGGAGAAGAGAGAGTCAGAATCAAGGCTGGAAACAAGGGGCGGAGGGGATGGCAGGGTGAGTACAGCATGGTGATCGGATCGCCACTTGAGCGTTGAGAATGTGTTTGCTGCGCCAAGGGGGGCGGGTCAGTGTCGTTGGAGCGGTAGTAAGCTGTGCAGCATACCACATAGTGTCGGGTTATAAAGGAGCCAAACAGTCGGGCTTTACTCGTTGCTGATGGGTTTGAGGATCGAGGCCGGAGTGCAAGGGCCAAGGTTTGCGCAAGACGATTTGCATCTTGCTGCTTCATCAAAGTTAGTCATGACCAGTAGTTGTTAAAGTAAAAAGAGTGAATTATGTCTGTCTGACCTTCCAAGAAACGGAGGGAAAGATAGCCAGGTTTATATAGTGTACAAATACCTGTGCGAGGGGTCCGAGCCTATACTAAAATAAGGGAATTTAAGTACTGTTACCTGTGCGTAACCAAGCACATCTGATCCCTGGTATTAGGTCCACACACATAGAGGCGTGTGCTGTGACATACCCCCCCAGCTTGAAGTAAAGCTGCCAAATTCCAGATTCTTATTCCTCTGTTGGTAGGCCAGTAGTCGTTATTGCCGTAGCTGCTATAGAGGGTACTGTTGTAGCCTCTTTGCGTTTTGCATCTATTCCAATTAGATAGCCCCTTAAGGAACGGTGGAACTGCTCTTGCCGCTTTTGCAGCTATTCTAGATTAACGCTCCTTTTGCCGTGGATGTAATATCCCCATCTATTCCAATTAGATGGTTCCTTAAGGGTAAAATTTGCTCTGCATAGATATTGGAATCCGGGTCGACGTATTTCCAAAACAAAGCCTCCTCTGCCGGCCGGCGTTTTCTATTGCTTATGTGGTTGTGTTAATACACACGTGACTTAGATAAAAGACGGCGTTTTTGCAACTTTGAGGGAAAAAGTAAAGAAAATAAGGGGAGTGAGACAAAGCCCCTTAAGATAGCAATTACCCAGTGGTCTTTTGCAAGCCAGAAGATAAAGGGTCTTAGGTATATAAATGTCGGTATATATAAATAAGGCCTTTAAATAGCTTAGAACACCGGGCTCATAACTGTTAAAGTAAAAAGAGTGAATTATGTCTGTCTGACCTTCCAAGAAACGGAGGGAAAGATAGCCAGGTTTATATAGTGTACAAATACCTGTGCGAGGGGTCCGAGCCTATACTAAAATAAGGGAATTTAAGTACTGTTACCTGTGCGTAACCAAGCACATCTGATCCCTGGTATTAGGTCCACACACATAGAGGCGTGTGCTGTGACAGTAGTTATTTCTTGACGCTATAGGGTAGGTACAAGTAGATGACATTTGTCCCTTGGACGGCACCCACAACATAAACATTACTTGTGCCGTGGCAGCATGGACTTGTTTAGACTTGAGCTAGCAAAGCTATTCTAGGGATGCATGGGCTACGATTTGCGCCAACTCTGAGCCAAAGTACGACACCAACTGTTCCACCATGGCCAAGTCGCCGCCGCCATCTCCACTGACGGTGACCTTGATATCTCGGCTGGGGCTGACTAGTATGGTAAAGAAGAATTGCTGGGGACACAAGTGCTGTGTGCCCAGTCCCTGAATCGCAGAGTCGGAAGCATGGCAGGGCTTGGCGACGGTCCAGTAATGCGAAGCCAGCGGCTCGCTGAGCCTGTGTCTACGGAGCATCTTTGGTGAGGGGCGCTGGGCACTGTCTCTGGCAAAGACAATATTAAGGTACGAGTTGAAGCGGGGACAAAACTGTTGCACCTGGTCTGACTGGGCAAACTTGGTGAGTTGAGCAAGGTGGTGCTGCACCGAGTCAACGAGATGCTTCTCTCGACGGCACAGGTGGACACACATGGGCGTCAGGGTGAGCGTGGGCAGGCGGGCGGCTGTCAAGTCGAGCGTCCTTGTTCCGTCGGGGGAAGAGAGCGCGCGAGAGGCGTGGCTGAGGCCAAAGGTGGGCCTCGAGGTGGTGGTGAAGCGCCCCAGCGCTGATGCATAGGCAACAATAATGGCAGCCGAGAGGCGTGCATTGCTCATGCAAGACGAGACTACTGCGGCCGAGTAGGTCGTCTTGAAGCGGCGGCCCAAGGGAGACAAGTCGTGAGCCGTCAAAGGCCGTGTATTGCTGCCCTGGGCCGAGGACAGTGTCGACGCATTGCTAATGGACAGCACAGTCTCGTGGGCGCCAGACAGGTGCTCTCTCCAAAATGACTGCTCGGCATGGGGCTGCCTCATGTCTCTGATCTGGCAGACGACTTGCTGCAGCGACGGAGCCGTGTCATGGCAGAGGCCAGCAGAGGCCAGCAGCCTGTCCAAGTCGTCTTCAATCATGGCCATGGTCCAGGCGTCGTATAGCGCGTGGTGGACTCGGAGCACGAGCGCCTTGCCGTCGAGGCCCTCGAGCAGGGAGAGGCGGGCCGGAGGCTCCATCAAGTCCGAGGCCATGGCATTCGTCTCGACGACGTGGTGGTGAATTACGGCTTCAATGGGCCTCGAGCCATCTTGGACATGAAGAAAGCCTCGTCCTTGAGCTGCCCACTGCTCGCTCAGCGTGACTTGGACCAGGAGTGCCTTGGCGCCGGTGCACACAAAGGTGCTTCGCAGAATTGGATGCAGGCGGCGAAGCTCGGACCAGCAGCTCGCCACTGTGGCGGCGTCGAGAGGCTGGTGCTCGACGCGGTAGACCCAGGGCGCTTCGAGAAATCTCTTGCCGCTGTGTAGCCACTGCTCCAGGTGTGCGCGCTGGCCTGCGAGGACGGGCAGGATGCACATCATGGCGTCGTCTTGCAGTCGCAGGAGCTTGGCTATCTGCGGCTTGAGCTCGTCGCTGTGCGTCACCAGAGGCCTCATGGGCTTCTCGCTGCTCGCTGTGGTAGCCAATGTCATACTCTCCACCACATCGTGGATGCTGGCGCCCTTGATGAGCTGGAAGACACTGGCCTTGATGCCCAGTTGCTCCTTGAGAAGCCCAGAGAGGCGAATGGCCAAGATGGAGTCGAGGCCCGCGTTGACGAGCCTTGTCCTGAGGCCAATGTGCTTGCCGCGACTCTTTGCGCCCAGCACAGTCTTTGTGAGGGCGAGAATGGCGTGTGCAGTCTTTTGCCTGCATGGGCTCGAGTCTGGAGCTGGCGTCGTTGGGCTCAAGTCTGGAGCTGGCGTCGCTGGGCTCAAGTCTAGAGCTGGTGCCGCCTCGGCCATGTGAGCAACGTCGAGGGCCGCCTCTGCCAAGTTGCATTCCCACAGCCACTTGACCGTCTTCTCCAACTCCTTGCCCAGAGTCTCGACGTGGTCTCTTGTCCTTGTCTTCGCCCTCAGCCTCACGCCAAGAGCCTTGCCTTGCATGTGGAAACTGACAATCAAGGGGTAATCGTCATATACCGGGCCCTGCCTCGCCCGTGTCTCATGCTCAACAGGCGTAAAAAGGCGTCGTGATGTCGACGGTGCAGCCGCGGCATCAAAAACAAAGAGGCTTTGGAAGAGCGTCGCCGGAACCCGTTGCTGGTCCCGACTTGACATTCGCCACAATGTTTGAATTCGGCTCAAAGACGCCATGGCCGTCGTGCCCCTTGCATCGTCACTCAGTCGCTGCAGACCAAGCAAAGCCTCTGCAACGCTGAGCACCTTGGAGCTATCCTTGTCCACCAGGCTGAAGCGCATGGGGACCGTGTTGATGGTAGGGCCAACAGGGACATGTTCAAGTGCTCCAGCAGTCGAGACGACTTGTCCCCACACGACATCGGCTTGTCGGTAGAGAGACTGGCACAGCACCTTGACCCAGGCCAGCTCAAAGGCCGCCTTGCTTGTCACGCCGAGAGCTCTGCATCTTGCTTGCACAAGAGACAACTCGTGCTGGCCCAAGGCGAAGTGGAAAGCGCACGAGGCCTGCAAAGAGTCGTTTGAAAGGTGAAGCGGCGTGTAGCTGTAGTCTTGAAGCAGACTGGACCAAAAGGCCACTGAATCCTCCTGCGCTGCAGCAACCACTGCTGCAAAGGGCCTGAATAGATGCTCCGCCACTGCGCCATGACGGCCTTGGAGATGCCCGAGGTAGTGCTGGTGCAGGATATCCCACATGGCCTCGAGTGAAGCGGCGTCGTAGAGAGCGTGGTGAATGACGAGCTTTACCCTTCCACTCGGAAACGTCTCCCAGCTCACCAGATGGCTCTGCTGCGTCGGCGACACCACGCCAATCCACGGCGCCTCGTCATGGGCGCTAAAGATGAAGTGTGTCCTGAGAATCTCACAGGCCTGCACTGTGTCTCTGACAGCGGCCAGGAAGCAGTCAAGACTGGCAGTGTCTGCTGCGAGAGCGTCGGCCGAGAGCTGGATGCCATGGGTATACGTGTAGGCCTTGTCGGCAATGGCCAGAGATGCGCTCAGCATGCCTGCCTGGAGAGGAGTTGCCACAAACATCATGTCCCTGGCCAGCTGCTGCACAGTCGTGTCGTGCGTCGTCTCTCTTGGCCTGTCGGGCACAGGGGCCCTCTTGGCCTCGTAGACAAGTCTTGCCACGCCTTGGATGCTCCGTGCCTTGAGCACTGCATCAGCCTTGACCTGCACATTGCTCATCTTGTTCATGAGCGAGACAAGAGCAAAGACGTTGATGGAGTCGAGGCCAATCTGATAGAGCCAAGTCGTGCCCGCCACGTCAGAGGCCTTGACGTCTAGGAGCCGACAAATGGCTGTTTGAACGCAAGCCATGGCCTCTTGAAATGGCTCCTCAGGTGGGCCTGCGTCCGCCTCAGCGTCTTGAGTAGTAGCCTCGCAATGAGCCTCTTTGGGCAGGGAAACAAAGTGCTCCACTCTGGCATTTTCATCAGCACACCTTGCCACGGCCTTTTCAAACAGCCGGCCAAGCTTTTCCAGCTGGCATTGGCCCAGAGCCCCAGCCGAAGAGAGACTCAAGACCATTGTGCCATTGGTGTGCACATCGACGTCAATGGCCAGAGCCATGTCGCTGCTGCCCTCCACACTTGCACATAGAGGGCTTATGCGTCCCTCGAGAGCCCGTCGAGGCGTCACCAGCTTGATGCTCAGCAGGCTATCCCACAGCTTGCCTTGGCATCCAGCCCAACGCTGCACCTTTTCCACACTGACCAGGGGCATGGCTCCCTGGCAGACAGCTGCGTGGGCCTCGTCGACTCGGTGGGCGAGACTGGGCAGCGTCTCGTCTCCTCTGTCCAGGCGGATCGTATGCACCACCGTGTTGAGGCATGGTCCGATAAAGTCATCCATGCCGTCGGTGACATGGCTGAGCAGAGGCCGCAGCGACGTGACAAAGCCGTATACTACGGAGGCTTGCTGGGTTGTGTGGGCCAGACAAAGGGCCGTTGCCAGCTGCAAAACAGTAGAGACTGAGTGTTGAGAGCGAGCCTTGATGTCTTGGGCCGAGCAGTTCAGACATTGAGACCAGCGAGCCATGGCGCCAGTCGTCTCGTCATAGCCATTGCCATTGCCATTGCCACTGACGCGACACGGACACACCTTGGCCAGCCTTGCCTGCCACTGCTGCCTTGTTGTTTCCATTTGCCCGTCCAAGTCATGGCAGTAGCTCGAGACGCTCTCGAGAAGCTCGAGGCTCCTAGAGCCGACAAGACGTCTGCCCTCATAACTCTGCTCCAGCCGCCTGCCCAAGACGTCAATAGCCACCGCGTCAAACAAGGCGTGATGCATCTTGAACGACATGACAACCTCGCCCGAGTCTTGGTCTTGGCCGACCTGGATTCTAATGGGCGGCCGTACGCTGATCTGGGCCACCATGTCTGCCGCGTCTTGTTGGCCTTGAAATGGTGACAGGCGAGTCGGCCATTTCAAAACAACCTGGAGCATCTGTCCATTCTGGATAAAGCAACTTCTCAGCATGGCCTCGGACGCAACGACTTGTTCGGCTGCCCTGATCCATCTGGCCACTTGGGTGCCGCGAGGGAGGCGATAGCTAAACTGCGTCACATAGGGCACCTTGAGCGCCGCTCCCTCTCCATCTTTACCCTCAACCTGGTGGCTGTTTGCGCTCAGCCACAACAGAGACTGAGCTACAAGGGCGGATTGTAGGGGCAGACAGGGCACAACGGCCTCAATTGCCACATTGGCCAGACCCGCGCCTGCTGGACCAAGATGTGCCCTGCTGAGGACTGGCATTTTCATTGGCTGCTGAGGCGCCCAAGAGGCCACGCTGCCGGCTAATCGAGCCATCGAGGCCACCGTGCTTGACGAGGACATTGCGTCGGCCACGGTGAGCTGGGCAAAGCCGCGTTCCCGCAGCAGAGACACGAGATGAAGAGCAGACAGGCTGTCGATGCCCAGGCCATGGAGGCTGCTTGCTGCCGTTGTCTGGGTGCCGCTTCTACAGCCTTGGCCACCCATAACCTCGTCTATGGCTGCTATAACCACTTTCTCCATGGCCTCCAAGCCATCATGGCCACGAGCAGCATTTTGCTGAGGCTTGGGGTGCTCTCCATCTTGCTGGCAAGCGGCAAAGCCTTGAGCAAGCTTGGCCAACGCCTTGGTGTCTACCTTGCCCGAGGCTGCAAGGTATGGAATCCGAGACACCCAGACCATGGTGGGCACCATAAAGGCAGGCAATCCAGCCTCACATTTCTGCTCCAGTCTCTCGAGGAGTCGGCATATCGCCCGGCCTGGCTTCTGGAGAAGCTCAGGTTCGGCTTCCACCTCGCCTCTCACAAGCGCAACTGCTCTGCGAGCCGCAAACCCCAGCACCCGTTCATGATTCAAGACAACAGCAGCAAACTCGACTTGACCCTCTCTAGAGGCACTTTGTTTCATAAACGACACAACCTCATCTAGCTCGAGTCTCTGGCCCCGAATCTTGGCCTGTTGGTCCGCCCTGCCCAGGAACTCGAGAGTGCCGTCGTGCATCATCCTCATCATGTCGCCTGTTCGGTACATTCTTCTGACGCCGTTTCCCAGCAGCGACGTAGTCTGGAAGCTCTTGCCTTCCTCCAGTGGCCTGTTGAGATAGCCCAGGGCCACCTGGGGGCCCAACATGCAAAGCTCACCGGCCTGTCCTCTCCTGGCAATGACTTGCTCCATGCCGGTCTTGGGACATAGAAGCAGGGCCTCGAGACCCGCCAGTGGCTTTCCAAGGCTGCGAGAGCTTGAATGACGGTCCACCGCCTGGCCCACACAACCTATCGTGACTTCAGTCGGTCCGTAAAAATTGAAAAGAGTAGCCTTGTCGTCGCCACATTCTGTCTCATTTGTCCACATGTCAAGCAGCTCCCTTGAGGCCTTTTCCCCTCCAGTCGTCACCACCTTGACTGAGGCAATCTCCTCGGGCCGTAATCCGAGTTGCGTCAGGACAGAAGGCACAGAACCAAAGTGCGTGATACCTAGTTGATTAATCACTTGCTGCAAGCTGCCAAGCATGGCTGTCCAGTCCTTGCCAATGACAACTCGATAGCCTAGGCTCCAGGGCAGAAAAATCTGCGTCAGGTGTGGATCAAAGGCCCGAGACGTCAGGTTGAGGTACTTGCCCGTGCCCCCGAGACGCGCTGATACGGGAGAGGCCTCGGTCATCCGAGTGCTAATGGCGGCAATGAAATGACACAAGTTGGCATTGGATACGCGGACGCCTTTGGGACGCCCTGTAGAGCCAGACGTGTAGATAAGATAGCCTCCGTGGCCGGTTTCACGACTTCCACGACTTGGTGGTGATGCAGGCCAAGAGAGCATGACATCAACATCATTCTCACCATCTGGCATCATCAAGACCCAGGCATCGCTTTCCAGACTCAGGTCTAGATCCTTGGACAGCTGCTCAGTGGTGACAATGAGCTTCGCCTTGGAATCACTAATGAGGACTTGTTTTCGAGCCTTGGGCAGTTGCTCATCTAATGCCAGGTAGACATAGCCGGCACGGAAAATGGCCAGCGTTACGGCCAGCGACTTGATGTCTCTGCCCATGTACATGGCGACTACGTCGTCTGGCTCAAGGCCAGCCTCATGTGACGCCAACCTCGAGACTATGATGTTGGTTAGTATTTCCAACCGAGTATAAGTAATGGTTTTTGAAACTATCCCAGCGTTGTGATAAATGACTTGCTCGGCCGCAATCCATTCAGGATTCTCCAACGCACAGACAGAGACTCTCTCTGTTGGGTCTGTGCTCTTAGGGATATCAAGACGAGTAGTGCCCTGGCCAGTAATGGACATGAGGCGGTGGTCCATTGTATTTTGAAGCTGATCAAGCCGACTCTGGGGTGACTGAGTCATGGCCCGAGCCTGATGGATTATTTGATCCAGCATGAGGTCTAGCTGTGTCTGTGAAATGCAGCTGCCATTCCCCGTCAGTTCCACAGTTCCTTGAGCCTCGAATACATTCAAGGCCAGAGGATGCTCTACATGTAGCGTCAATGCTGTTTCAACTTGGCGAAATACGTCTTGAGCGCCGCGCTTATTGTCTGAATCCGGGTGATAAACAAAAAGACCTGGAAAGGGGATATTCTTGCCACCACTGCCGTCATTGATCATTTTCCTAATGTCAATAGGGTGTAGGTTGTGCATACTATGCAACAGGGTCGACGAGTCGCAAGCCATGATGTCCCAAAGCTCCTCGGCCGAACCACTGTCTGCACGGATAACGAGGGGAACAGTGGCCATGGCAGGGCCCATGACGCGCGCCAGATCTGAGTGTAGCAACCTCAGTGAGACGTTGTGGCCAATGACAACGGCTTTGAGCTCCAAATATGAAGCCAGAATGCATCCAAACGCCGATTGGAGCAGTGTAGGAAGAGGGACCCGTGTAGACGATGGCGCTGTAACGAGTGAAGCGGGCAGCGATCTTGTTGCCACAAGAATTCTGCATGGCTGCTCTTGTCGAGACTGCGTGAGGTCGGGCAGGGCAGCGTTGAGCGGACCTGTTGTCTCTCTAACCTTGTCCAGATGCTTCTTCCATAATGAAGCAGCCTCTTTTCTTTGAGAGGCTGTGGGGAGCAATCCCAATCCCATGCCTCGTTGGAGCTGCACCATTGCGTCGTCTTGATCCAAGGCTTGCTTCCGATAGAGTTTGGCAACCGTGTCCATGAGCAGTTCCCCGGAAACGCGGTCGTAAAGGGCGTGGTGCATACTCAGCATCAGTTTGCCCTGGCGCTCAGAATAGGTCACGGCCCAAGGAGGCTGGACTGTTGCTGTGGGTGCCAGCTCCATCTGGAGCTTCTGAGCCCATTGTGATAGATCATCGTCTTGGTTGGCTTCATGGTGGCTAGCTAGCCATGTCCAGCGAACCCTGGGCTCTTTGCGAACCAACTGGAGGATTGTGCAATGAATTCCTTGTTGACGGGCCCATTTGATGCTGCCACCATTGTCGTTATTCACAGTGAGCCGTGCCAGAGGAACAAATATGGTTCGGAGAATATCAAACTTGTCGGCGACGGCAGTCCAGGCCTCTTTCAAGTCGTGGCAGTCCAGGCCGCCTAGATGGCTCATGTCAAATACACGGTGCGCCCAGTAGGCCCGAGGCTCCATCATGGTCTCTACAATGAGCGCCTCTTGCATTGGAGTCGCCGGCAGCACGTACAAGGTGTCTGCTGGTCGCATACTGCCATGCAGTCGCTCCGTCAAGACGTGCTTGATCCGAGCCAGCCATGAGGCTTCTTCGGGTGGCGCCAGCTTTTTTAGGACAAGGTCGACTAGCTCGCCAATGCCTTGACAGCGTAGTAGGTCCACCACTCCAACATGACACTTGACTTGTTTCCTCAACTTCCATACGAGCTTAGTGAGACCAAGAGAATTGAGACCAAGGCCGGCCAAGCCATCTTGGGGCGACAGAGATTCGACTGCCACTTGGCCCACGTTTGCCACGACTTGGAGGACTGAGAGCTGTTGCTGGGTCCAGGTCTGCTGCTGCTGCTTGCCATCATGCTCTGCAGTCAGAGCCTTCAGATTGGATGCCCTGTACAATTCCTGCAGTGCTTTGCGATGGACCTTGTTGGACACCGTCCTCGGCATTGTTGTGTTCAAAATAACAACGTGGCCGGGAACCATGTACTGTGGCAGCAGGTCTCGAGCCTTCTGGAACACCTTGGATCTAAGCTGCACCGTGTCAAGGCAATCTTGCTTGACCGAGACAAAGGTAACAATGACTTTGTTGCTGCTTCCAGGACGCTCGAGATATAATGTCTCGACGTGTTCCACGGCTGCTTCTTGCTTCTTGACCTTGGCACAGGCGGCGCTAATCTCGCTCAGCTCGATGCGGATGCCCGTAATCTTGACCAAGTCGTCATTTCGGCCCAGGAACTCGAAGCCGTGGTCGTTGAGGCGCACCAAGTCTCCCGTGAGGTAGATGCGTTCCTGGATGGCGGCTCCTCCCTCGATAAAGGCCTTGGCCGTCTTGGCCGCGTCAGCAAAGTATCCCTTTGCCATTTGAGCGCCACCCAGAGCCAGCTCGCCAACCCCATATCGAGGAACAAGCTGCCAGCGGTCCTGCTTGCCCTGTGCTGTCTTGACCTCACGGACAACATACGAGGTACATTGGCTGAGGGGAAATCCTACATTGGCTGCCATGGCCTGGTCCTGACCCTTGGCATAGAAGCGTCTCATGGTAGACACGACTGCATTCTCAGCCGGTCCATATGTGTTGTAGGTGCGCGATGTGACGCCTGGCGCCGCCCAGGCTTCAGCAACGTCCTCTGTCAGCTTCTCTCCAATAAACGTCACATGCTGTAGAGTCGAGCCCTTGATGTCATTGACAGAGATGCTCGCTCCGAATGACGGTGTGAGATGGGCGTGTGTCGGACATGATTTCCAGACAAAATCGACAAATCTGCCCAGGATAAGCTCTCTGGTGCCGCTCACGACACAGCCTGCCACGCCCCATGTGTAGAAGAGATCCTGCACAAACACGTCAAAGCTGTAGGCCGAGAGCTGCAGAGTCCGGACCTGCCCAGCTTTATCGCAACGCTCGACTCGGCTCTGCAAGTCACGCATGGCCTGGGCCGCTGCCGAGTGTTGCATCATGACGCCTTTTGGTTCTCCTGTTGTGCCAGAGGTCCACAGAAGATAGGCAAGATGCTGCCCCCTCATGTACTCCAAAGACAAGACGCCAGGACGTGCTTTTGGCTTTGCACACGTCTTGACATGAGCGTACTGATCGACGAGAACCATGCGCACGCCATCGAGGCTCTTGTCCGCGAGACACGGCTCTACCAGGGGCAATGAGTCCGTTGTTGTCAGCAACACTTTGCTCTGCGTCCTGGCAATGAGCGAAGTCCGTCTCTGCAAGGGAGACGTCTCATCAATTGGACACCAGGCTGAGCCGGCTTTCAAGATTGCCAAGACGGCGACATAAAGCTCAACACTGCGATGCATACACATGGGTATAATTTCGACATCCTCCTCTCGCAGCACTTCTGCCAGGCTATTGGCTCTTGCCTCGAGCTCTGCATAGCTGACATCGACTCGAGGCGAGTCTAGTGACGGGTAGAAGCTTAGGGCCAGTAGATTAGGACTTGACACGGCTTGCTCTTCAAATTGGGCGTGTAGAAGCTGAATTTTTTGTTCCTTCTCTCCACTCGCATTCCTGGTCCCCTGGACAGAGAGTAGTTTTTCAGCCATGTGAGCGGGCAGCCCCTGAGCAATGTCTTGTGCATGTGAAGCCAACATGACTTCTGTTAGTGCGCCAAGCTGCTTCACAATGCATGTTGCTGCCAGCTCGGAAAGATTATCTTGACGATATGTGAGTTTAAGTGTCACGTTGCTCGACTCTTGTTGATGGCCTAGCGAGTCAGAGCCCCGCGGGAAAATCTCGACAAACATGGCCAGATCGTAGCATATCGCCCGTCTCTGAATCTCGGTCCAGGGAACTGGCATGGCATCTTCAGGGTCCAGTTGAGGATATACTTGCAAGGCCAACGCAGTCGTGTATGGAAGTGTCTTGAAAAGGCCAAATGACGTGTGTCGGTGGCTCTGTGTGAAACGAGAGGCACGTTTGAGGCCATCAAGGAGCTGGCGGAGGGTCTGGTTCGCAGGCAGCGCCACCCGGCAAGGAAGCACAGAAAACGTGGGAGCGTGCGACGAGACGCTGTGACCTGATATAACGCTTCCAAATACCACTTCTTCTGTATCCGTCTCTGCATAACAATGCAGCAGTAGAGCCCAAGAAGCCTGGAGAATTGTCAAGGGAGAGGCCCCAAGGGCAATGCTTTTGTCTTGCAAGGCCTGCCAGGTCAAGGCGCTGACGTGTTCCACCATTGCGTGACCATGGGTAGAAGGCGACATGGCCTTGTTGCCGCTGAGCGAACCAAGACTTTGGGCTTCCCAGCCCTTGAGCGACGCTTGCCATAGCTCATCAGTCTTGGTTTGGACATTCGAAGCCCATTCCATCACAACATTGTATATGCCATGCCTGGGGAGAGGCTCTAGACCAGCAACCTGTCTGGCTATGTCGCTCATGAGCACCTCGAGGGAGGCACCGTCGCAGATGCAGTGGGCAATGCTGATAACCAAGAGGCCTGCGCTGTCGGAAACAGAGTCTGGCTCAACGATTTGAATGTGGTACAACCTCTGCGAATCCAGACTCATATTCTTCTCAGCCAAGTCAAGCCACACCTGTGCCTCACTGGAAACCGAGGCTTTCCTCGCTCTCCTATGCACGACCCGACTCGTCTTCTCATTGAGCCGATGCCAAGCTTCAGGTGTCAGGACTACCTGAATAAAGGGAGAGAGAGAGTTTTCTACGGCAAGGATTGCACATCGGTAGATGGCCTGTCCATACACAACAGTCTCGACAGCCTCGCCGAGAGCTTGGGCTGAGACGCCAGGCTTTATTCTCAAGACAGAATGGCTAATATAGCTCTGAGGGTTGACGGCAAAGCTCACTGCCAGCTGACTTTGGGTGCACGTTGTCGGCAAAATCATGTCAATATCGGCCTCGCTAGTGAGATTCAGCTTATCGAGGGCTTCCGACATGTGTCTCGACGACAGTTTTGCGAGCTGGCCTCGTGTTTCGGCCTCCTTGTCCACTTCTTGTGCCAGAGGGAAAAATACAGAGCGGACGCTGGCTCCAGAGTTGAGAAGCAAAGCCATTGGTGGATTCAGACGTGTGTCCTGGCATCGGGGCCATCTCTGCCTTATATTACGCAACAATCTCATGGCGCCTAGACTGTCCAGGCCAGCCTCATCGAGGGCCGTGGTCGCCGTCATGGTCCAGCCATTTTGTACAATCTCTGAAAGAATGCACAGGAGCTCTTGTTCCATCTTGGCGTCTTCGGGGCTCGACAAGGGCTCTACCATTGGCAATGATTCAAGACTTTTACCAACAGCCTTTTGCACGTAAGCTGAAGCTGCCCTGCGATCAATCTTTCCAGACGAAGATTTGGGCAGCGCCTCAAGCTGCAAGATGCGAAAGGGCCTCATGTAATCGGGAAGGTGGCGCTGTGCGGTCTCAAGACATCTCTGGCGAACAAGATCAAAGTCGACGACGCCGTCACGCGGCTCCAGGACGACAAGAGCCACAATCCTGTCCGAGCCCGAACAGGCTGGAGCTGTCCAGACACAGGACAGAATTTCCCGTATGCCCTGCACTCTGCTTGCCAGCACCTGGTCCACCTCGCCTAGCTCCACCCGTCTTCCCTGGAGCTTGACCTGACCATCCGAGATCCTACCAAGAAACTCTACAACGGGCTCGCCGGCGTCGTTCCACACAATCCGGCCTCGGTCGCCCGTTCTGTACGCCCGTCCCCATTGCGCATCGTCCACGAAGACGCGAGCCGTCTCGTCAGGGCGATTGAGGTAGCCTGCGCTGCTGACTTGAGGGCCAGTGACTACAAGCTCTCCTATTGCACCCATAGGCACAGGGTGCAACGACTTGGCTCTTTCGTCCACTATCATAATGCCACTCGTCGCTAGCGGTTTGCCGATGACAGAGCCTCGCTGCCCTACTGGGACATGAGGCTGGGCAATGCAGTAAATGGCTGTTTCTGTAGGTCCATATCCGTTGTAGATGTTGCTAAGTCTGACTTGATCATGACCAGGACTAGAGGCGTGGCAGGCAAAGTCTTGTACGAGCCGTGTGTTTAGTGTCTCTCCGCCCACCATAAGGCCGCGCATCAGCGATGGGTCCAGAAGGTTGGCAAAGCTGGGAGTGATGTTGGTAATATCGGCATTCAAGTGGCTGATGGCCTTGTTAATGTCCTGAAGAGTAAACTCGCGCGGCGCGCAACAGAGCGTCGAGCCGGTGCCCAGTGTCCAGAATATTTCAAACAGGGAAATGTCAAACGTCGGAGCCGCACCTTGGAACCACCTGATGGGCCTGGATAGTGATTGTGCTTTCGCAAAGAAGCCGCAGTGAGCACTCAGTGCTGAAATGGTACAAGACGCAGCAATGTGGCTGACTTGCACTCCCTTTGGCATGCCACTGCTTCCCGACGTGTATAATATGTAGGCCACATCCGTCTCGGCGGCGAGGGACCGTCTCCCAGATTTGGTATTGCATGATGAAAGATGGCCAGTCACGTCAATCGTTACCCTTGACGTACCAAATTGATAGGGGTTTGAATTTGTTGATGTAGCCACGAGGAGGACTGTTGGCTTCAGGTCTGCCATCAACACTTCTTTTCTGGCTTGTGGGGCATGCATGGGAATAGGGCAAAAGGCCACACCAGCCTTGAGAGCCGCTAGGTAGCTGATGTAAAGCTCTGGACTGGGTCCCATGAGCACGGCAGCCGTCTGAATACTCGACTGCGCGCAAGATTGAGCTAGTTCAGCTGCCAGTGCGTTGGCGGCGTTGTCCATTTGTTGATAGGTGTATTGTATTCTCTTGCCGCTTTCAAGGTCCACGAGAAAGTCTAGCGCTATTCTTTCCGGTATTTCTGCTGCTCTTTGCTCAAATTGGCGGTGAAGCAGAGCTGGCTCGTGGTCAAGACGGCCCGAGCAGACCGGCTCGTGAGGAAATAAAACCAAGGGTCTCGCAATCGGTGGAATATTGAGCAGGGAAGGCTGCGTCCATTGCCGCTGCAAATGTTTCCCTTGACTCTGCTGCAGGCCGACAATGAGGTCTTGTAGCATATGTCCCAGAGCCGCAAGAGCTTCTCTAGGTACAACATTGGGCTGCGCTTCCAGCCATACATGTCGGGAGTCATCATCAGCATGGAGCTGCAAGACCTAAGATGGGTATTAGAGCCATGATGCAGCGCACGTCTCTAGACTCTGCTCTTGACTCACTTTTCCTCTGCCAATGGAAAAGTCTGATGGGATATCTTGGCCATCTTGGCACTTGATAAAAGTAGAAGCGTGGTGCTCGTCGTCGTTTTGGTGAGCCAAGATGAGACCACGGCGTGTCGAGTCTTGGATACAGTAGGCCTCGCCAACTTGGAGGACGAGGATTTGAGAGACGAGCCTCACAAAAGCTTCAACACATGTGTCCTTGTCGGGCTTGTATTCAAAGCAACATTGCCAGCGCAGCAGTTGAGCATCGTCTTGCACTCTTGGGCCTGGTGTTTCTAGCTCATGGGGCGACTGCTGTTGGTGACAGTGCAGTGGCCCAAGCCGGGTCACGGGTAGCTGAGACATTGATTTCGCCTTGATGTTGCTCGGTTCATGTCTCAGCGACTGGCCAGTCTGCTGTCCATGGCCCTTATTCAGCCCATGTGTCACGACATGGATACCTGCCTGTCCATTGCTGCCGAGGTACGACTCGAGCAGAGGAACCCCTCATGCTCTCCATCGGCCCCCATATGGCTAATGGCCCGATGTCTGGTCTTTTGCTCCGCACCTCCCATATGCATGCTTCAACGTGGTCTGATCTGATTAGATGATCTGATTAGATTGGCCTGCTGCAACCAAGTCTTGTCTGACGGACGTTGCGTCGACAGGGCAGAGGGGACTGTCAAGGCGTCATTCTTGCATCTGCTAATGACGAAAAAAAAAGAAGTATTGTTTTTAAGTGCTCCCGGTCCCGCAACTAGTAGTACCTCTTGGTGGAGAAAACACACAAATGGTACCTACGAGGAAAGAACAGAACAATAGACCAGTCGTGCAATCCGAGTCGTTCGGCCATATGAGTATCAGGACCCACACAGTAAGCAATACACCGTCAGCTATCAATTTTTTTCTTTTTTTTTCTTTTTTCCTTTTTTTCTTTTTCAACCGCGCCATCATGATGCCTTTTTCTACTTTTCCTCCCCCGCTTCTGCACGGCCCAACACCATCCCATTCACTTGCTGCCCCGGTTCTTGACTAAATGCAAGCTCGGAAGGCATGCCGTGATAGGCAAGTGTCATTCAAACAAAATGGGCCTCTTGGAAGAAGCGATCGCGCTGCAGGGCGAAGAGAATGGCCGTCTTGTGCGGCAGATGGACACGGCGCTTCTTCTCCTGCGGCAGGAATCTGTTCTGGATTTGGACATGGGCCAGATCGAAGCGAGGCTCGGCCAGGATCTGCCGGGTGCGAGGGTCGCGCAGGAAGCAGCAATGCTTGATTGACGTGGCCACAGCCTGATATCTGGTGCCGCCACGCAGGTGCTCCTCGCCGACCAGGAGATGGGAATTCTGGTCGTGTTCGCCGACGACGACATTGCAGTTGGAGCTGAAGAAGCAGGCCGCCTTGTCCTCCTTGACCCATCCCAGCTCGGTGTAGCCAGCCAGCTCGCCGTCCCATGCAAACAGGCACGCCATGGTGTGCGCATCAGCCAGCTGGGCTGCCAGGTATTGACGGTGGTGTTGGTCAGATCCGCGCTCCTGCCACGAGGCGTTGACACGCTCCGAGTTCTGCCAGCGCCTGTAGGCGTCGAAATGGAGCGCGTTGCTGGCGTCAATGTGCATAATGGTCAGCTGCTGCCCGACATCGACAATGAAGCGCGAGTAGATGACGCTGCCGGGCTTGGGCTTGCACGGCCGCACGGGATGCACTGTGCACACATTGCCCTTGTGTGTGAAGCCTAGCTGGCTGGGGAAAACGCCTAGCGTTGCGTTGAAGCCGGCGAAGCTCGTCACCTCGGGCCGCGACTGCAGCCAGTGCTGCGAGTTTGGTGCTCCTGCTCCTTGCCAGAAAGCCTCGCGCTGGAGCCAGCAGATGGCATCGCTGCCTGTTGCCGGCGAGAATGGAGATAGTACTGCCAAGCCGGTGCATCGCATGTACTCGCTCACTCTTTGGTTGTCGAGTGAAATGGCAATGACATCCTCGTCTCTGAGATTAGGGTGTAGCCACAAGGCGTAAACCGAGGCCCACGCCACGACAAGGAGCCCATTGTTGTCTCCAGACGCAAATGCTGAACCAGGATCCATCTCAGTCAAGCTCAGAAGCCGAAGCCCAAGAACCGGGCCAAACTGCGCTCTATCCTCGTTGACCATGGCTGGAGAGACTCTAGCATGCATTTCACTCACGCTCCATTGAGCCAGTTTGACTTTTCCGCATCCGACAACGTACGAGTCCTTGTCAGCGGCATCAATCCAGACTTGGGTCTTGCCGTCGGGTAGTTTGAAGCACGTTTTGCTAGCCAAGTGTGGCTGTGTTTTGCTTTGCGAGGGCGCCTCTGCAATGCCTGCTGCTTTGTCTGGTGTTTTTTCGGCTGGTTTTTCTGCTGGTTTTTCTGCTGGTTTTTCTGCTGGTTTTTCTGCTGGCTTTTCTGCCATTGTATCATCTGTCGTCTTCTCGTTACTCCTCTAATTGGCGCCCGAGGCATAGCTCCTATTTGCATGCTTACCCTTGACCAAGGTGCTCACAGGGGATCCCATATTTAACGGCTGGGAATCAAGTTGGAGTGAGTGGAATGGATGCCAGGTCAAAGGTTCCAGAAAAAGCCCGTTACCTATGGAGCAGTTGTTCTTTGTTTCTGCAACCCGTCGCATTTTGATGGCAAAGGTCAGCACATGTGTTTACCAGTCTTTTGATCTTCCTTTATCTAGACTTGGAGCATGCATGACGGTGCATGCTTTATTAAAGCCAAGCCAGGCGCAAGTAAGTAAGCATAACTAACGGACCATGTTTTCTCATGGAGCAATTTTTTCCGTCCATGGATGCTACCCAGATGCTACCCAGATGCATGGCATGTGCAACAAGCCAAGAGTGTCTTGGCGCCTCCCGAGATGGGCAGTCAAGTAGCCAAGTGTGACGGCGTGGAGGGGTGAAGTACAAGAAATACATATCCTCGACATGGCAACCCAAAGATGGATGTGATGGCAAGGCACAAGAGGAGGAGATAACGGCCGGCAGCGGACAAAAGAGTGCGCATAACAAGAACAAGTGCCGGCGACAGGAGGCATGTTTTCCCAAAAATGACGAGCCACCATGACCAAGGCTTTGGTGCCAGGAAGTGGTACAGAAAAGTGCCCTTTGTTTCCACACGGCCCATCGAGCAAAGACTCACAGCCTGCGGCTCCGACTCTGTTTCGTCTACAGGCAGTGTTGAAGATGGCGTTACGCCCGTCATGTATCAAGAGACGGCACTGCCAGAGTCAACAGCCGGCTGGCTTTCCTACCTGACATTCAGCTGGCTGAGTCCCCTTTTACGCACAGGCTACACCAGGCCACTACAAGCCAATGACCTTTATGCCATGCCTAACCACAGGCTGGCCGAAGATCATGCCGATAGACTAGAGCGATACTGGACAGCAAAGTTTGAGCGCAACAGAAGTCGAGCGGCTTCATCATGGCGCAGGCCCTTTTGGATGAAGCGCGCATCCGACACTACAATCTTGGCTTTGGCTCTCAACAGCGTTTGCTCCGGCTGGTTTTGGCTGGGCGGCCTCTTCAAGCTGGCTGCAGACTTGTCGCAAATCGTCTCGCCCTTGCTCATCAGGTTTCTCATTGCCTCTCTGGCCGACTCGTCCCAGGGCTTTGGCTATGTCGTCGGGCTATTTTTCCTGCTCGTAGCCTCTGTCACGGCCAATGTCCACGGCTTCTATCGCTCATACACAACTGGGATCCTGCTCCGAGGCGCCCTGATGCATCTCATCTATCGTCGGGCGACAATGCATCTCACAGGACGGGCCAAGCTCGAGCATGAATGGGGAAGAGGCAAGTTGATGAGCCTCATGAGCGCCGATGTGACGCGTGTCGATTTTTGCTGCGGTTTCTTGCACTCTGCATGGACCAGCATGCTCCAGGTGCTGCTCTGTTTTGCCCTGACAGTATACACCTTGGGCTATAGCGCTCTGCCCGGCTTCGGTCTTTTGGCCCTGCTTTACCCTCTGCAGACCTTTATCATGCACCGGCTCTTGCGTCTGCGCCGAGCCAGCATGCCCTTGACTGATGGGCGCGTCGAGGCTCTCGTTGAAGCCGTGTCTACAATTGGCATGGTCAAGACAAACGCATATGAGAAGAGCCTGCTGACGAGAATTGGAAAGCTAAGGTCTGATGAGGTGGCCTTTATTCGCAAAAGGATGCTCCTGAGAGCGGTAAACACGGCTGTCTCGTACACGGCTCCCACCTTGGCCGCCGTGGTGAGCATTGTATGCCATGGAGCGACGAGGGAGAACAAGATGCAGGCCAGTGTCGTTTTCTCTGCGCTCGCCTTCTTCCTGCTCCTCAGGACGCCGCTGCAAGCCTTGCCTACCGCTCTATCAGCCATTACAGATGCCCGTGCGGCATTGGAGCGCTTGGCTGCTTTTCTGGTGGCGACTGAAGCGGAAACGATGCGTGATTGTGTGCCAGGACTCTGCCTCGAGCCCAAGGCAGAAAACGACGCGGTGGTTCAAATTAAGGATGCGACATGGACACATGACACTGGCCAGGAAGCCATGACAGATGATGTGGCTGTAGATGGCCAAGTTGAGGCAAAAGTCAAAGCCTCGTCTGCAGCCATGAGGTTACATGTCGATTCCTTGGTGGTGAGGAGGAATCAGCTTGTCTGCATCGTCGGCCCCGTGGCATCGGGCAAGTCATGCGTGTTGCGGGCGCTTTTGGGAGACATGAAGCTCATTGAGGCGCTTTCGTGCCAGCTCAAGGTGGACACGGTTGGCTTGGTGCAGCAGACGGCCTGGCTGCTGAGCGAGACGGTGCGCGAGAATATTGTTTTTGGCAGATGCTTTGACGGGCCATGGTATGACGAGGTGCTTCGCCGGTCCTGTCTCGACCAAGACTTGAAGAGGCTGCCCGAGGGCGACATGACTGTCGTTGGCGAGAAGGGCGTGGGTCTGTCGGGCGGCCAGAAGCAGCGCATCAGTCTCGCCAGGGCCATCTATGGCAGAAGCCACTTGCTTCTTCTCGATGACTGCTTCTCTGCTCTCGATGCCCAGGTCGGAGCCCGTGTCTTTGATCTAGCCGTTTGGCAGCCGCGGAGGAACAATGAGGCCACGACTATTCTCGTGACGCACTCAGTGGCGTTTGCTAGAAAGGCCGATCATGTTGTCTACATGGAAAAGGGGCAGATTGTGCAACAGGGCTCGTTTGACCTACTGTCTCGTGGCAACAGCCCTTTTTCGCTCTTTGTCGAATCAGCCTCTGCAAACAGGCAAACCCAAATCGCCGAGGCGGCCAAGGGGCCAGAGGACCATGGCCATGAGACTGGTGCACGAGAAACAAGGCACAGCAGGGCTATGCAGAGCGAAGAGCGCCTGGTTGGCTCCGTCAGCGGCAAAACCTACAGGCGCTATGTCATGCTGGGCAAGGCCTGGCTCACTGTGCCGGCCTTGGTCCTGTCAATAATTGTGTTCCAGGGAGCGAGCATCGTGTCACCGCTATGGCTCAGCTGGTGGCAAAAGACCAAATACACGTCCCTCTCGCACCAGGCATACATGGGCGGGTTTGCGGCTCTAGGAATTGCACAGTCGCTGGGCCTGTTCAGCATGAGCGCAACCTTTGCCTTTTTCTGCCTCTGGTCCTCCAACAAGCTTCATGGCAAGGCCCTGGCGAGCATCATGAATGCCCCCCTGGCATTTTTCGACACGACGCCCCAAGGCCGCATTACGCACCGCTTCAGCAGAGACCTTGATGCTGTGGACAATGTCGTGGGTGAGACGCTGCGGCTCTTCATCTCAACGGCAGCGCAGGCCATGGGCACCGTCGTGGTGGTGACAGTGGTGCTGCCGCCCTTTGTCGCCATTGCCGTGGCTCTGCTGCTCTTCTATACCTGGACTGGCATGTACTACCGACCCTCGGCGCGGGAGCTTCGCCGCCTTAACAATCTGCTGCGTAGCCGCATCTACGAACACTTTGCAGAGTCGCTCTCTGGCCTGCCGACCCTCAAGGCTTTTGGGGCGGTGCCGCGTTTTGTCAAGGACAATGCTCGCAGAATCGACCGTGAGAACACGGCATACTGGCTGTCGGTGGCCAGTCAGCGCTGGTTTAATCTTCGCCTGGACCTATGCGGGGCAGTGCTCGTTCTCGCGGCAGGGCTTCTCGTTGTCGGGCTTCGAGGCTCGCTGGACCCATCCTACGGTGGTGTCGTCTTGTCCTATATGGTTGCGGCCCAGGCCGTCTTTGGAAACATGATTCGCCAGAGCGCTGAGATTGAAAACAATATGAACTCGGTTGAGAGAATGCTTCACTATGCTTACAATGTTGAGCAGGAGCCCGCCCGTCATGTTGACGCTGTCGACAAGCCCCTTGTAGCCAGATGCTGGCCGCGTGCTGGCCGCGTCGAGTTTCAGTCGCTGACGCTCAGTCATCGTCGCGGCTTGGAGCCGGCGCTCAAAGACGTCACGCTGGACATAGGGCCGGGAGAGAAGATTGGTATTGTGGGCCGCACTGGAGCCGGCAAGACTACGCGTAAGACTCTGCTCTATATGAATCCCGCGCCCCCCTCTTTTGGCCCCATTGACTTGGAATTCATTAGTCGTTTCAGCACTGTTGAGAATGACAGAAGCGACAAGCGGCAGAATCCTCATTGATGGCGTCGATATCAGCACTGTCGGTTTACATCTACTTCGATCAAGCTTGTCTGTGATTAGCCAGGACGCCATACTCTTGGCTGGAACTATACGCTACAACCTGGATCCATTGCAAGATTACCAGGACGATTGGCTCAATCAGTGCTTGACCCGAGTTGGCCTGTCGGCACCAAGTCTTGCTCTAGACTCGCAAGTCAAGGAGGATGGAGCCAACATGTCGCAGGGCCAAAGATGCCTAGTATCCATGGCTCGCGCTCTTGTGCGGCGGTCAAAGCTTGTAATACTCGACGAGGCCACGGCGTCGATTGACGGCAGGGCAGATGCAAAGCTTCAAGACATGTTGAAACAAGTCATGGGAGATGCCACCATGCTCATCGTGGCCCATCGACTCGACACCATTATTGGCATGTGTGACCGAGTCGTGGTCATGGATCGAGGCAGGATTGCCGAGTTGGGGCCAATGACAGAGCTTGCGTCGCGACCAGACAGTCTGTTTAGGCGCCTCTGCGATGCTGCCGGAATTGATATGCCAGGGGGCAACGGGTCCAAGGCGGTCTAGGCTCATGTGTAGCTTTTTGTACACATGGCGCCTTGAAGCACAGAAATGCACAGCATGGCCTTGTATAAGTCTGGAATCCATGCCAGACACGTTCCTTTCTTTGCCTCCCGAGATTGAGTTACTCTCTCCGACCCCTCTCCCATTATCTAATTAGGCAGGTAGCCTTGGTTGGCTAACCAAAGACTGCCTAATGTCTAGTCGGGCCTATAGGCCTGTATAGTGGATGCAAGTAGATTTCTTATCAGATGCTTGCTTATTTTTCCGAGCTGTTATCAGATCAAAACAACTTGCACTGTGTCGCCACAAGTCACATTGGCGCCCATTCAACGGCTCACATTGGTGCGTTTTCTGGCCAAGGAGAAACGTGGTCGTGTTTGCTTCCTATACCGCTTTGCATAAATCAATATCATTGGGGCCACATATTGTTAGAAAAGGCAGGTCGTGCTAATCCTCCCAATCTAGAGACTTGGGTACGCGTGGGAAGTGAAGCCATTGCCTTTTATGAAATAGGCAACTAGATGCTTCATTGATACCGAGTATCTTTGGACCAAGTCTTTTACTCAGCCTGTGTAGCCACTCCAAATGTCAGCAACGACGCCAAGTGTAGTCGAGCCTTGTAGCCATGGATGCAAAATCAAAGGCACTTTCGGTTACGCAATTTACGGATTCAAAGAAAAATAGTGTTGGGGAATCCACTATACAAAAGATACAGGCTACACTGGAGATGCGGCAAGCTGAGTCTTGAAATGGACGCGCCCGTGTGACATGATGCTGACTAGATTCAGATTCAGGGATGGCACTTGTCCCTCCCGGAAATGGCACGTGAAAAAAACAAATAAATAAGAAGCATTGTAACGCTGTGTAAAGGGCATATCCGTACATGTATGTATATTTATATGTCTGCGTGTACATGCATGCATGTATGTACGTAAGTAGGCCAAGAGCCCCAGTCTCGAGCCGTCCTCTCGTCAAGCTTGTTTTACTGTTGAATCAATCTTGATAGCAAGTTGTCTGGTAAAGGACGCAATGTCAACTCGGGCTGTGGCTAGAGGCCCTCGTGAGGCGGACGGCAAGAATAGAGACTCGGTAGGCTGATGCTCCTTCTCGGCGCTCTCGAGCCAACATGGACTCTAACAAGAGGTGCTGCTGAAGCTGGTCTCTGCACAACAAGACTCGGCAAATCAAGCAAGTGCAGAAGTTGGAATTAGCAGAGTCGAGGCCTTCAACAAAGTCATGTATCAGTCAGGCAGATCCGGCAAGATGCTGCTCTGGCTGGTGGGCATCTCCATCGGTCTCACCATGTTTGCCTATGCGCTGGACCAAGGCATCACGTCGACCATTTTGACCACAATGGCCAGCTCCACGTTTGGGAAGCACAGTTCGCTGGCCGCCGTGGCAACGGCCAGTCAGATTATGCGGGCCATCAGCAAGCCCTTTATCGGCAAGCTGGCCGACATTACCTCGCGGCCCACTACCTATCTTGTCATCCTCGTCTTCTATGTGGTTGGCTTTGCCGTTGCAGCCAGCTCGAGCACCTTTGCTGCCTACACGGTGGGCATCTGCTTTACGGCCGTGGGCAAGTCGGGGCTCGACTTGCTGAGCGACATCATTGTTGGCGACTTGACTCCGCTGCAGTGGCGAGGCTTCTTTGGCGCTGCCCTGTCCATTCCCTTTGTTGTGACTGTGCCTGTCAATGGCTTCATTGCCGAGGCCTTTGTCGACAAGTGGCGATGGGGGCTGGCCATGTTTGCCATTGTCGTGCCCGTCTTGCTCATTCCAGCCATTGCCACGCTCTATGCAATGCAGCGTCGAGGGGAAAGCATGGGCATGGTCACCATGGCCGCCTCGCAGCGCCTGAGGTGCGAGGCCGCTCACCAGGCTCGCGGCTTCGCCTACTGGACCAGTCTCCTACGCCAAGGACTCATCGACATTGACATTGTGGGCCTCGTCATTCTGGGAGCCTCCTTTTCACTCCTTCTACTCCCCTTCACCTTGGCAACCAACACGCCCGGCGGCTGGGCCAACACGAGGATAATTGTCATGCTTGTCGTCGGAGCCGTTTTGCTCGTCGTCTTTGTCGTCTTCGAGGTCTATCTAGCGCCCAAGCCGCTCATGACAAGACGCATTCTCAGGAACCGCACCTTTCTTGCCTCGGTCACCATCTACACCTTTAACCAGACGGCCTCTTCGGTGCGCAACACCTATTTCCCCTCATACATCTACATCATCAAGGAGTGGTCAAGCTATACATGGACCATTTTCCTAGGCATCACCACCATGGGGCTCTGCATCATGGGGCCCATTGTTGGCCTTATCCAGAGACGCACCCACCGCTACAAGTCCATGATGGTCTTTGGCGCTGTGGCCAGACTCATCGGCTACGGGCTGCTGGTGCAGTCCGACGGCACCATGGTGCAAGACACGGCCCGCCTTGCGCTGGCCCAGCTCATCTTTTGCCTGGGCGCCTTCAACATTGTCGGGGCGCGCGTGGGCAGTCAAGCCTCGGTGCCTCACGACGACATGGCTTCCATGATTGCCCTGCTCTCGCTGTGGTCCACCTTGGGCTCGTCGCTTGGCAGTGCTGTGTCTTCGGCCATCTGGACAAACGAGATGCTCGACCGCATGCGCATCGAGATGCCTGGCGTCGACGAAGCCACCATCTTGAAGATATATGGCAATATCAAGAAGCTGCGCACCAGCTACGATTCCAAGAGCCCCATCAGACAGGGCGCCATCCGCGCCTATGCATTTGTCAACGGCCATATTGCTATTGCAGCCCTCGTCTTGGCGTGCATGCCTCTTATTGCCACCTTGTTTATGCCTGATTTTTACCTGGGCAAGCAGCAGAATGCCGTCACCAACACCGGTCTGGATGGCGAAAAGGTCGACGTGGGGCCTCGGCCATGCCCCCATCAAGGCGCCCAAGAGCAGCCAAAGTCTTTGTATCGTAGGTGGCTCGCTGCATACCACAAGGAGCGGGTGTGAGGGGTGAGAGGGGTGAGAGGGGTGTGAGGGGTGGAAAGGGGTGGAAAAGGGGGGATTTACAAAGTTGTCTTCTCTAGCCAGTCTTTTATTCTTTGTCCATCAAAAACAGATTGACAAACTACTACCAAGTACTACTCCTAACTACTACTACTACTACTGTTAGTACTGTAACAACAAGAAGCGTCAAGTTTTGCAAGTTTCAGCCGGGTACCGGCGTGAACCGTCACGTGAGGCCTCTATCAATCATAAGCTCCAGTTCGTCATGTGCGTCATCCTTTATTTCCTTGGGTCCCATTGGCCCAGCGCTTGATGTCAAGCTCGTTTCGCACCCTGCAGGTCACATACACGTCATTCAACATTTCTGACACTCACAACACCATCCTGCCTATCGCAGCAACCATTTCCACACTTGCTTGTTGCCTGCATCCACCTCTTGCCACTCACCAGACCTGTTCAATCTACTCGAGCTTGTTCAATCGCATCATCCAGCTTGTCACAGGCGCCACTCAGTCTTTGCCCGATATGCCTCCCAAACGCAAGGCTGCTCCAGCCGCGCAAGGCAGCATAAAGGCTGGAAAGACATCACGAGTCTCGACGCCCGGCGTTGTCACTCCACGAAGCCTCGAAAGCAACGAAGAGTTGGACGACGATGACGGGCCCGTAGACGAACTACTCGAACGGGATATCGACAACAACATTGACCGCTTTTCCCTCGAAAAATACCAGAAAAAGCATGTTGTTCGTGAACCACTGCACCACATCTTTGGAGACCGAGACTTCTCCTACCTGGAGCTCAAGAAGGATCACCAAAACCGCCCGCTCTGGATCGATCCGCAAAAGGGCAGAATCATTCTCGAGAGTTTTAATTCGCTGGCCGAACAAGCACAAGACTTCCTCATTACTATTGCAGAACCTCTTTCACGCCCGACTTTTATGCACGAATATGCCCTGACAACGCACAGCCTCTACGCTGCCGTCTCTGTAGGGCTGTCACCTCGAGATATCATCAACACGCTGGATCGATTCCTCAAGACGCCACTCCCCGACGAGATTCGAGACTTCATAACGAGCTGCACGCAGAGCTATGGCAAGGTCAAGCTGGTGCTCAAGAATACAAAATACTACGTCGAGTCGCCCGACCCCAACATGCTGCAGACACTGCTCAAGAACCCCAAGATTGGGCCTTTGCGAGTTCAAGGAACAGAGGAGATTACTACTTCGGCTGCGCCCAAGATTGGGGGTCTTGTCATTCCAGGAACCAAGAATGCGGCTGGGGTCAAGCAAGCCAGCGATTTACAACAAAGAAGTGGCGAACAGGCACAAGAACAGCTCCCAGAAGGAGACTTGCTTACAAACCTCAATGAGGAAGACGACGAGGAACAAGAAGTTACGCACTCGTTTGAGATTGCCGACAAGGACGTGGAAACGGTGCAAAAAGAATGCCTCAACCTTGGATATCCTGTCTTGGAAGAATACGACTTTCGGCGCGACGAGGTTAATGCCAATCTCGACATTGACCTCAAGCCGGGCACGCAGATTCGGCCGTACCAGGAAAAGAGCCTCAGCAAGATGTTTGGCAATGGTCGCGCAAAGAGCGGTCTCATTGTCTTGCCCTGCGGCGCTGGCAAGACGCTCGTGGGCATTACGGCTGCCTGCACCATCAAAAAGGGTGTCATCGTGCTGTGTACCAGCTCCATGTCAGTCGTTCAGTGGAGACAAGAATTTCTGAAGTGGTCCAATATCAATCCAGACGACATTGTGGCCTTCACTTCAGACTCCAAGGGCAGCGTCTTCACGGGCAGCACAGGCATCATTGTCACAACGTACTCAATGGTGACACAGTCGAGAGCGCGCTCGTATGACGCCGAGAAAATGATGAAGTTCTTGACAGGCCGCGAATGGGGCCTGATGCTACTCGACGAGGTGCACGTGGTGCCAGCCAATATTTTTCGCAAGGTGACATCGTCCATCAAGACGCACTCCAAGCTGGGCCTAACAGCCACGCTGCTGCGAGAAGACGACAAAATTTCCGATCTCAACTTTCTCATCGGCCCCAAGCTGTTTGAGGCCAACTGGATGGAGCTTTCTCAACAAGGCCATATTGCTAGGGTGCAGTGTGCCGAGGTGTGGTGTCCCATGCCCACAGAGTTTTACGACGAGTACCTTCGGGCTCCATCACGCAAAAAGAACTTGCTCTACATCATGAACCCCCGCAAGTTCCAGGCCTGCCAGTACCTTGTTAATTATCACGAGTCACGCGGAGACAAAATCATTGTCTTTTCCGATAATGTCTACGCGCTCAAGGCATACGCGCTCAAGCTCAACAAGGTCTTCATTTTTGGTGGGACAGGCCAAGCAGAGCGCTTGCAGGTCTTGGAAAACTTTCAACACAACCCACATGTCAACACACTGTTTCTCTCCAAGATTGGTGATACATCGCTAGACTTACCAGAGGCTACGTGCCTGATTCAAATCTCGTCGCACTATGGTTCTCGCCGTCAGGAAGCTCAACGTCTGGGCCGCATCCTTCGGGCCAAACGGCGCAACGATGAGGGCTTCAACGCATTCTTCTATTCTCTCGTGTCCAAGGACACGCAAGAAATGTACTTTTCATCAAAGCGGCAGGCATTTCTCGTCGACCAGGGATACGCATTCAAGGTGATTACACAGCTGGCCAACATTGAACAAACACCCCAACTGGCCTTTGCAACAGCAAGTGAACGGCGCGAACTCCTGCAAAAGGTCTTGGTGGAAAATGAGACGATGGAGGATGAGGACATTACAGACGACTTGTTTCACAGTGGTAGCATGGGACGAAAGAGGAAGAGGGGCGCAGCACGGCGGACGGCTGGCACCCTGGGCGAGTTAAGTGGCGGGCAAGACATGGCGTATATTGAGCAGAACAAGAGGGTCAACCAGGCGCTCAAGAAGGGCAAGTCGAAGAAGGAGAGCAGTTCCTTTTTCAAGAAGATAGGGCGTGAAAACGCAAGGCGGGCAGCGCAGTAAGCCATGTTGCGTATCCTTGTATATAACAGTCATTGTGGTATTGCCGAGGGGCTGAGAGAGGGACGAGCATGCAAGCGGTGAAGATGAAGATGGAGGCCAATAAAGCAACATGTGTCGACTTGGCAGGCTTGCTACAAGTGATCAAGTATGGCGGCGAAGCGTGCCCGACTTGCGTATGCATGCTGGCAAAGACATGCAGGAGTGGTGTTGGGCCGCCGGTCTGGCCTCGCCTTATCTTGGCCGCAATTGCGTTGCAGGCGAGGTTGAGAAATTTTGCAAGAAGAAAATCATGCCAGGCAGAGGCAAAGATGGGGTGGTGTCGTGCAACGTGGCAAGCTGGCGTTGCGTCAGAAGCGCGTCGCGGGTCAGGAGCTTGGAGGTGCGGCTGAGAGAGATAGGGGGAAAGTAGGGGGAGTAGAGGGAGTAGAGGGAGTAGAGGGAGTGGTAGAGAAAGTGGTAGAGGGGGGGGGGGAGTAGGAGAAGCAGTAGGAGGAGCAGTAGGAGGAGCAGTAGGGCCGACAAGGCGGCATGGAAACCAGAGAGCTGGGTGAGGCTTTTTGGAGCAAGCAGACGCTCCAACGGGCAAGACTAGACGTGTGGGAAGCTAGAGCCAACAAGGGGCATTAGGCATGGAGAAAGCCATGGTAGCGAGGCGAGTTGGGGGGTTGGATTTGGCTTTTCCAGAGGGGTGGGTTGTGGCCAGGGTGCAAGGGTAGCAGCAGAGGGGATCTAGAACGCGGGCGTGTGCGTTTTGCTGCTCTCCAAGTCATGCCAGCCGTCCCAAGTTGGCGCGCCTGTCTGACATGCAACGAGGCTGCTGCATGCATATCAGCGCAGTAGGGAGGCTGACGCATCCGCCAGAGGGTCGCTAGTCGACGCTAGTAGTAATCGCTAGCAGTCGTCTCTGAGCCCGTCGAGCATGGCAAAGAGTAGAAGCGAGCCCAAGACTGGCGGCTGCTTCCGAAGGGCTCCAGGCCGCAAATCATGTGAAGCGACCGCAGCCATGGTGCTGTGGCAGTAGTCCTATAACGCACTCGGCTGCGTTCTGGCATGGCGCTGGCATGGCGCTGAGCCACCAGGGGCATAGGCGGGTACACCGAGGTGTATCTGCCTGTTGTACCCGCCGTAAATTTTTTTTTGGTTTTTTTTTTTTTGGTTTTTTTGGCATGGAAGCTATCCATGCAGTGCCTTCCCGTTCCCAGAGCTCTCTCCACTCTCAATTTCGCTGGCCCTTTTTCCTTTTTTTTCTCTCGTTTCCCTACGAGTTTGATTTTTCATTCTCTCCTCTCATCTCCTCTTCAGTCTCCTCGGTCCCTTCTGCCTTGCCTGAAATCCGTTGAGCAAACAGCATCGACGTCAAGCGCATCATACAGCAGGTCCTGTTCCCCAGCAGCAGCAGCCGGGCCCTCGGGGCTCCATCCATGCTGTTGCTACTGTGTCTGCGGCAACGATGCTATTGTAGATCCCGGTCCCCGGACGAGGACCGGCCCGCCCGACAGTTTTGACTGCGACGCGACGCGACCATCATCTGCCTTTTTGGTTGGCCGTGACGCAATATTACCTGAGGCCGCCCGGCGTTAATTTATCATTATTCACCTTGTCCATTAATTGTCCTCTCTGTCGCTCGCTTTTTACCTACTTCCTCTTATCTGTCGCCCTCCATCTTGATCGATTGGGGCCAGCGTCGTCCCAGCTTGTTCATCGCACGCTAGTCTTGTCGCCGGCATAGCGCTGCTGTGCTACAAGCTGCAACGTGCCGTCAATTCTCGCTCTTCATTCGACAAAGACCCCCTGTCTTGGCCGTTCTTGGAAATCCATCTCAAGCCGCCGAACCGCCTTTGAACCCCAAGTCAACCCAACAGGCTGTGAATAGAGGCTGTGTCTGCCTATTTCTTGATCTGTGTTATTTCGTCTATTGTTGCCTCTTGTCCTGTTTTCTTCTCGACCTGTTCCCTTGAACTCCTCTCTCCTTTAGCCCAGTGACGCTGCCGGCACCATATGAGACACAATCAAGCTGCGAACCTGGGTGGCACTTGCGCGCAACAGCTACCCTACTGCTTGTTTTTCGAGGTGGCATGGCAATGCACTTTGTCTATATCTATATCGACATCCCCCTTTGTCTTAGCTCTCTTTCATCTCGTCAATATGCCCTTCTTGCTTCCTAAAGGCCTCCCGTCTCTAATCTGGACACGGATCTGAGATTCGAGACTAAAACAAAGAATCAAGCCTTGGCAATTCATCACAAACCTTCGTCACTCGACACTATTCATTCCACCCCCTCTTCTTCACCAACAAAAGGAGAATCGGGCATCCTATTTTGCCCCCTTGATTTGCAATGATGCACGCCATGCTGGCCTTTCTTTGGGCTCAGCTCAAGGCCCTCAAACCGTCATTCTTATCGAAAAACCCCACCTTCAACTACCTCACGGTGCACTACACCTGGATTATTGGTCTCACCGTAGTGGCCTCCATCATCATCTATTTGGCGGGCCAGGGTGCCAGCGGCAAAGTATCCTTTATCGATGCTCTCATGTTTGCCAGCGGAGCCAATACCCAGGCTGGTCTCAACCCCGTCGATGTTGATCTTCTCAGCACTGGCCAGCAATTCATCATTTATCTCTGCGCAATGCTCTCGAATCCCATCACCCTTGGCGCCAGTGTTGTTTTCCTCCGACTTTCATTCTTTGAAAAGGAATTCAAATCGCTGGTTCGTCAAGCCCTGGTGCGACGAAGAACATTGACCAAATCCAAGTCGAAAAAGGACTTGGAACGCGGCATAAATGCTCGGGACATTACTGTTGTTCGTTCTAATGCGGGCCCTCGACCTCGCATGACCAACGATGGCATCCTACTCGACGACTTGCAGGACACAGCATCTCTGCCCGTAGCACTGCCCAAGGGTGAAGGAAGTGCTTCTACGACAACGTCGGACGACGACCAAACTCCCGACAATGCCAATCCAGGCAATACAGCAATCACATTTGCCGAAACAGTCAAGCGAAGTGATGGAATGGGCGAAGATGCCCTTAAACTCCCACAACGCCGTGCAAATGCTGAACACATTGCCATCGTGGAGCGTCAGCGAAATCCCGACGACGAGGTGCTTCGCATTCCTGGTCCGCGAGACACGGAAAGGGGCTTTGGTCCCAGGAGACTTCAGTTCAGTGCAAGCCACAAGGAGGAGGACAACTTGCCTGATACACGCAATACTGAGGACGCGCAGCCCGACCAGGGCGAGCACGCCACTATTCGCGGACGGCAGGCCACCATTACTATTGCCGAGCCCGATTGGCATCGACACACTCTGGCAGCCCAAGAAACATCGTCCAACCATCTCGAGCGCGGCACCTCGGCTGCGGCTGATGCCCAGGCGCAAGATGACGCCGACGAGGCTAGGTCGCACCGGAACATTAGAACCCTCACCATGGATACTATTCGTTCTGCCCTGACGCGTGATCACCTGCACGACGCTCCCTACCTGTCATACACGCCCACATTGGGCCGAAACTCCAACTTTGTTTGCCTCACCCGTGAACAGAGAGAAGAGCTTGGCGGTATCGAGTATCGCTCTGTGCGAACCTTGGCATGGATCCTTGGTATCTACTTCTTTGGATTCCAACTCATCATTCTCACCTTGCTCCTCGCTTATATTCTTAACAACGAGACGTACGGCAAGGTGGTGGAGAATGCTGGTCAATCCAAGGTTTGGTGGGCTATTTGGACAGCCAATGTCTCCTTCATGGACGTTGGCTTTACTCTTACCCCAGACAGCATGAGTTCTTTCCAGTCGTCTGCATACATCCTCATCATCATGTGGTTCTTCATCATTATCGGCAACACTGGTTTCCCAGTCATGCTTCGCTTCCTCATCTGGGTCGCAAGCAAACTTGCCCCGCGTGGATCAGCATTGTGGGAGGAACTTCGTTTCTTGCTTGATCATCCACGCCGATGCTTCACCATGATGTTTCCATCAGGCCCAACCTGGTGGTTGTTTTGGATTCTGGTGCTCCTCAACGGAATTGACCTCCTTCTCTTCATGGTCCTGGACGACGGTAATGTTGAACTTGGCCGCCTCTCAGTGAGTGAGCGAGTCGTTATTGGCCTCTTCCAGGCAGGCTCGACTCGAACAGCTGGCTTCACCGCTATTGGCCTTGGAGCTCTTCATCCCGCAATGAAGATTTTGTACATGATTATGATGTACATCTCGGTTTTCCCCATTGCCATCTCGATTCGACGCACCAATGTTTACGAGGAAAAGTCGCTTGGTGTTTATCACGACGTGGACCCTGAGGACGACTCTCAAGTCAGCGCCCTCTCATATGTCGGTACTCACTTGCGGCGACAGTTGTCGTTTGACTTGTGGTACATCTTTTTGGGACTGTTTGTGCTCGCTATTACAGAGGGTACCAGGATCCAGAAGGGCGACTTTGGCATTTTTGAGATCCTCTTCGAAGTTGTGAGTGCATATGGCACGGTGGGCCTGAGCTTGGGAGTGGCAAATGTCAATGCCTCACTCTGCTCACAGTTCTCTGTTGTTGGCAAGCTCATAATCATTGCCATGCAGATTCGTGGCAGACACCGCGGCATGCCCTATGGCTTGGATCGCGCTGTTTTGCTGCCCAGCAAGGCCCGTCTTCGCAAAGATCTCGAAGAAGACGAGGCAATGATGGCGCGCATAAACAGTTCCACATTCAAGTCTTTCGGCAAGTCGAGTGGACTTCAGAGACAGGGCACCATCAGGTCCATTGGGGGAAGGAGCACAGATCGGACTAATGGCAATCTGATCTCGCAACTACTCCATCCCGGTCCTGTTGTTAACCACGACATGGAAGTTTTGCCGCGACGCAAGTCGACAGACTCGAATGCCAGTGCTCCGGTGGCTAAGGGCTACGCGGAACCCATGGCTGAAGACGAGGCTGGTGAAGCCAAGATGCGCCCCAGCGCAGACATTTCAGGATTTAGGCATCGACGATCCGAGACGACATGGACCAATCCCTGGCGACAGAGTGTCGTTAGCAACCTTCACGAATAATTGATGGATTTGGCAACGAGTCCTCGAGGCTTTTTTTGCTTTGATAATTTTTAGCATCAGAGTTTGGACTCTGGACTGCTGCTGTACTTGGGGCCCTAGGCGCGCTTGTTATTGGAGCACGGTGCTCAAGGAGTTTTGGTTTTGAGAAACATGGGAGAGCGAAGACGGGAGTATCGACAAATGTGGAACAAACCCCAATGCATGTTGCGCTGATACCCCTGAATGAAAGTGGCAGAAAGAATGCTGCCCCAGCACTTGACCATGTGACGAAAAAGTGCGAGATATCGGTCCCGATATGGGACGCAAGCAGGCTGTTGAAAGCCGGCTTGAGTAGCGAAATATAAAGAGAAAAATATAATTTTGACTTTTCCATGACCCACAATTAAGTATGATTGAGATGGCAATGAGAGTGAGAGTGACTGTAAATGTGGCAGATAAATGTGACTTTTTGAACATTGATAGGAATTTTGCTAAAAAATGAAGAGCCCAGTCTATGGTACGCGAATCACATGGCAATTTGGGGTTTGGGGCCAAGAGTAAAATAAAATAAGAACCAAAAAAAAAAAAAGTAGTGTGCCTCGGCCCCCTTTGCCCAAATGGATTAAAAGACTCCTAAAGACGCCAAAGCACCACCATGCTGACAAGAAGGAAAGAAAAAAAAGCAAAGAAAAAAAAGGAAAAAGGAAAAAGCCAAGTTGTAAGACAGCCATCGAGATAAGACGTAAGACGTGACAGCAAGAAAAAATGATTACAAGAAAGTCGGTTCAATAAGCGGCAAGTAAACAGAGAGAGGATTGGGAAGGGATAAATCTGGCATCAAGAATGGCTAAACAAAGGGGCAAAGAAGCAAAGGAAGAAGACGATCAAGTTGAATCGTCAAAGGCGTCCATGTCTTTGAGAGCGCCAGCAAGGCGGCGATAGTCTCGAAGGAGGTCAATGACGTCGCTTAGACGCAGGTCGCCAGGGCTCTGCATTTCCATGAAGCGACGAAGAGGCGGAGCGAGGCGAGGAGTGGGTTTGGGGGGCAGGGCGGCAGCAATGTCAGGAAAGGCCTGTGGAGAGCATGGTTAGAAAAGCAAGCGGCGGGCCATGGGAGAGAATTTGGGCAGCAAGTACCGATGCCAAGTCGCCGCCGTCTGCGGTTGGCCCAATGTGCTTTGCAGGGGAGGAGAGCGAGGGAGTGCGGGCAAAGGGCCTGAAGCCGCCAATGTTGGAGAGACGGGCCATGGGGTTCAAGGAGCTGCCGAGATTGCGCACCTGGTCGAGGACAGCGGGAGCGGGGCTGGTGGTGGACGGGGCGGGCGGCTTATTACCATTGTCGGCAAAGAGCACCTTTTTGGAGGAGGAGCTGGCGCTGCGGCAACTTTCGACGCTGGCGTCTCGACGGCCGGCAATCATGCCGAGGACGCTGTCTCTGCCTCGGGCCGAGGGACGCTTGGCGGGGGCAGCAACATGGGCGTCGTCGACGCTCGTGGTGTCGTCGTCATCCGTGGGCGGCGGCGTGGTGACGAGCTTGCGGGCATCGTCCAGAGTGCGCGGCACCACCATGGCTTCCTTGGGGCCGGGCTGGCGCTCGCGCAGCTTGCCGAGGAGGAAGGAGTAGCTGTCGCCGAGGCTGCTGGAGATGGTCTTGAGGCCCTGGTCGGCGGTGCTGATGACGGCGTCGCTGGCAGCCCCAATGGCCTGGGCGGGCGTGTTGACCAAGTCGCTAAGGCGGCGGCGCTTGGGCGCCTCTGGCTCGGGGGCTTTGAGGCCGGGCGTCGAGGGCGTCGAGGCCGTCTTGGGCGCGTGGTCGCTGTCGCTTGTGGGCTGATTGTAGGCGGGGGGGAAGGTTTCGGCGCGGGGCGTTGGTGTGTGCGAGGGCCGTGGTTTGGGCGGGCCCGAGGGATGCTCGTCGTCGCGCAAGGTGGCCAGATCCACGTTTTGCAGGAAGCTAATGGCGGCCTCGAGGTTGGTCAGGCAGTAGGCGGCCTCGCCCGTGAGCTTGGGCTCCCATCGGAAGCTCTGGACAAAGTGAAGATCGCTGATGATGTGGAGGCGCTCGGGCGGCATGGTGATGAGAGTGTAGATGAGCATGGGCATCACCTCGTCAGCCGAGGCCGAGGGGTGCAAGTGGGCCAGCGTCTCCACGATGCTCTTGTGCGCGGCCTTGAGGTGGTTGAGCTTGCCGAGGGGATATCTCGACTGGCTCATTTCCGTCAGGTTGGCGCGGGCCTGGTGCAGCCATTGGCGCACCGTTGTGTCTTGGCCGAGGTCGACGCCCAAGTCGCCCGGGCCGATGCCGACGAGGGCGAGAGCTGCAGTTTTGGAGCGGAGCTTGTCGTCGTGCGCCTCGTCCTGGGTGCTGCGGTGGCGGTAGATGCGGTCATAGATGCCCTGGCAGAGCCTGCGTTCCACCGCCTCTTCCAGCAGCACTCGCTTCGACTCGAGCGCCTTTCGGGCGCGTTTTCGGCTGGCCAGCTCGTCGGCCGTAATCATCTGCTGCTCGGCCTCGTGTCTCGACCATCGCTCCTTGGAGCCAAGAGAGCGCAGACGGCTGGCAGCCGACGAGATGGACGAGGCGGGCGGCGCTGAAGCCTCGCGACTCTGGCGCGTGGCCAAGGCGTTTGTGTGGGTGGCTATATGGGAAGCGGCCAGGCTGTAGAACTCTTGGAAGAGCTGGGACAGGCGCTCAATGTTTGGCGGCGTGGGATGGACTTTTGCGTCGAGCGAGTCGAGGAAGCTGTGGCGTCACGGCGTGTCAGCCCCAAGACGAGGTCAAGACGAGGTCAAGACGAGGTCAAGGCCAAGGTCAAGCCCAGCGCCAGTGGCCCCTCCCTACCTGTCAGTCAGGCTAATGAGCTCAATGGGGAGGTCGTCGAGATCGACCGAAGCCCGCGGCCCGTCGGCCCCATGGTCAATGTCCAGCGTGTCCCTCGTCTCAAAGGCATCCGGAACGTCGCTGCGCTGCGAGCCGTTGGCAAAGCTGTGTGCCCGCTTGGGCGCTGCCACGACGTCGCTGTCTCGCCTCGGGGGCTGCGGAAACGAGGGCGAGCGCGACGTGACAAAGGCCGGAGAAGCCATGAGACGCTGCAGCGACAAGAGGACTAGCATTTTTGCTGGTGAGCACAGGCAGACAAGACAAGATGGACTGGAAACGGCAAACAAGGCACCTTTTTGATGTACGAGGGCGGCAAGGCGGTCAAGCAGCCACGGCACAGCAAGGCAGCAAAGGGCGGCGCTCCGACAAGAGTGGCTGGCTTGGTCGCAGCATCGAGGAATCAAGGGAGGCCACGACAATGGAGACGAGGCTTTTGCACGCCAGTCTGGGGCGAGCGCCCCAAGTAGCGGGTACAGTGAGTGGTGCCAGTGAATGTGAGACAGGCTCGGTACTGGGTACGTCGGGCGACGCGTCTGCCTCGTGGCCAGCTGTGGCGAATTGTCAGCATGTTTTGCATCGTCCGAGAAAGCCTCTTAGTGTTTCATGTCGCCAATGCGTCGCCAATGCGACCACGATATA
This sequence comes from Ophiocordyceps australis, assembly GCA_002591415.1. Classification (NCBI taxonomy): domain Eukaryota; kingdom Fungi; phylum Ascomycota; class Sordariomycetes; order Hypocreales; family Ophiocordycipitaceae; genus Ophiocordyceps; species Ophiocordyceps australis. Next base: position 4,484 of record NJET01000080.1, on the reverse strand, counting down.
GCCCATTTTTTGAATTTTGATTTTTTCTTACAAGTCTCGCCATGCCATGCCTTGCCTTGCTACGCCGCCTGCGCCAGGGCCATCTACTGTACATGCATGTATGTACATTAGTACTAACACACATGCTACATTCTAGTAGTAGTAGTAGTACTACTACTACTAGTAGTTGTTGTTGTAGTAGTAGTAGTTGTAGTAGCTACTACTAGTACTAGTAGTAATGAATGCAACACGCGCGCTAACCTGCTGATAGCGCCGCAGAGTCGCATCGCTCGGGACATGGCCGCCGTTGGTCCAGCATCTCGCTCACATCTCCCTTTGGGCCGTGGCATTGCCATCCACGGCTTGCCCGTCGTCCGTCGCTGCTCTGCCGTCTTCCTGGAGTATTGGTACTCGTAAATACTTCATACTAACTTGTACATGCTCACATGGGGGTATATTAAGACGTCAATCGTTGCTTTGCTGGGCTTTCAGCTTTTCCTGTCTCACCCGCACAAATCAATCTTTAACCACCCTTTATAATTGCGCTCCGTCTGACTCTCGCTATTGAGCCGGGACATTCTTCTCTCTCTCTTTGCAATCCTTCCTTGGGCCCTTTGATATTCACCATGTCCGGCCCAACCTCACGTATCAAGAGCATTGCTAGTCATCTCACCTCGACTGGCCCCTCGACTGGCCCCTCGACGCCGCCTCATATCCACCATCTCTCACCCACCTTTTTTCTCGAGCGAGCTGCCACCATTGAGCCCAATGCCCAGGCCATCTTGTATTTCAATCCCTCTGGCGCCGTCATTCGCCGTAGCTACCGCCAATTGGCCCACCGCGCCGCCGGTCTAGCCTACTATCTCAAGAAGCACAAGCGTCTTCGCGTTGGCATCCTCGCCCCAAACACGCCCGCCTTTCTCGAGGCCATCTATGCCATCGTGGCCGCTGGAGCCGTCATTGTGCCAGCCAACATTCGTCTCAAGCAGCAAGACATTGAATACATTTTTGATTATGCCCAGGTTGACTGCATCATTGTTGATTGGGGGTTTGAGGGCCTGTTGGAAACGTATAAGAAATCCCACCCCAATGTGCCCTTGATAATTGACACGGTATGCACCACCAGGCCTACAATTTCCTCTCTTTCTTTTTCCTCTTCCTCTTCCTCTTCCTCTTCTTGCCCCTTTTTCTTTCCCCCGCTCCTTACTTACGCCTCCCATAGGACACTGAAAAGACTCAGGGCCCAGACTGTGGCCCTTTTAATCAAGCCATTTGCGAAGGCCTGGCCTACGACCGCTCCAATGGTGATCGCGGCTGGGCCGGACTCCAGTCTCAGGCGAACAATGAAGACGACATGCTGGCCATCTGCTTCACCTCGGGCACCACATCAAGGCCCAAAGGCGTCATCTATACCCACCGAGGCGCCTATCTTGCAAGCATGGCCAACGTGATTGAGTCAGGTCTCAACATTGGTCGTTGTCGTTATCTGTGGACACTGCCCATGTGAGGCTTGACACGGCTGGGAACATGAGGCTGGGCCGCTAACAAAGATGCACTGTTTCAGGTTCCATGCCATGGGATGGACCTTTCCATGGGCCGTCGTGGCTGTGCGAGGCCTCAACGTCTGTCTGCACAAGATTGACTATGCTCTCATCTGGAAACTGCTCAAACAAGAGGGCATTACGCACTTCAATGCCGCCCCAACCGTCAATACCATGCTCATTGCCGCAAAGGAAGCCCAGAGGCTTCCGCAACCCGTCCAAGTTACTGTTGCGGCCAGTCCACCCAGTGGCCATTTGTTTGAGAAGATGGTAACGGGCACCAAGACACAGCCATGCTGCTTCTTGTCCTGTACAAGCTAACGCGTGGGAAAACCAGATAAACCTCAACCTACATCCCGTACACACATACGGCATGACAGGTCAGTTTCGAGCGAGACCAGACGCACCATGGGAGAGACAAATGACTAACGGCCAGCGCCAACGCAGAAACATATGGACCCAGCACCAGGTGCTACCAGCTTCCCGAATGGGACAAGCTCCCGTCTCAGGAGAAATACGCCAATCTGGCGCGCCAGGGCCACGGCTTCATCACCAGCCTGCCCATACGCATTGTCAAGCTCGATCAGCCCGAGGGAAGGCTGGTTGACGTGGCCAAGGACGGCAAGGAAATCGGAGAAGTCGTCTTCTCTGGCAACATTTGCACCAAGGGCTACTACAAGGACGCCGAGGCTACTCGCAAGCTGTTTGCTGGAGGCGCCCTGCACTCGGGCGACTTGGCTGTTTGGCATCCGGATGGCAGCGCCCAGATCCTTGACCGCGCCAAAGACATCATCATATCAGGTGGAGAAAACATTTCGTCAGTGGCGCTCGAGAGTGCCCTTGCCCATCATCCAGCCATACTCGAGGTTGGCGTTGTCGCGGTGCCCGACGAGAAATGGGGAGAGCGACCCAAGGCCTACGTGACACTCAAGCATGGCCATGAGGGCAACCTCAAGCCCGACGACGTGATTGCATGGGCCAAGACGCAAAATGCCATTAGCAGCTTCATGGTGCCTCGCGAGGTTGAAGTGGTTTCTGAACTGCCCAAAACGAGTACGGGCAAGATTAAGAAGCAAGTGCTGCGAGAGTGGGTAAAGAATGGTGCCAAATAGATGTCCTTTTTGTTTTCTTGGTCTTGCTTTCTTTTCTTGCTCCTCCTGGTTTATAAGTTTTTTTGTTTTTTTTTTGGCTACACGAGCCTACCTATTTGTCTCGATTTATTTCTTTTTTATTTTTCTTTATTTTTTTTTAATTGGTGTAGTACATGACCGTGGTATCCAGATTTGAGACACACAATGACATACTACCTTGTTTAGACAAGGGTCCCATCACTTGACGCTGGCTGGGTAAAAAGCTCCGCCTGAACCCTTGTCAAGTCCATCGAGAGCGGCCATGTCATCTTTGTCGAGAGCAAAGTCAAAGACATTTGCGTTTTGCTTGATGCGCTCAACGTTGCCGCTCTTGGGCAGAGGGACATGGCCCTTTTGCAGAGCATAGCGAATGAGAATCTGAGCGGGCGTCTTGGCATGCTTAGTAGCCATGGCAGCCAGTGTTTTGTCGCCCAGATTCTCGCCGCACGAGAGCGGGCTATAGGCCTCGACAAGGATACCGCTGTCGTGGCAGTACTTGACTAGCTGGCGCTGCTGGCACCAGGGATGAAGCTATACTAGACTTAGCGAGGCACGGAGCCATGAGGGGAGCGACACTGCACACCTCTATCTGATTGACCTGAGGAGGCCAGACGCGAGCATAGGCCTTCATCTCTTGTATGTGCTCGGCGTGATAGTTGCTGACGCCAATTGCCTTGGCCCTGCCCTCGTTGTGGAGCCGCTCCAAGACGCCCCAGAGCGCCTGGCGAGCCTCGGGAGACGAGCCGGGCTGATGGATGAGGAACAAGTCGACATAGCCGTCAGCGGCGCCGCTCAGCTTCTCTACGTCTTGTAGGGCCGTCTTGTATAGAGTATCGGCATCTGTGGTGCTTGGATGAAGCTTGGTGGTGAGAAAGACTTGGTCGCGGCTCACCGGCGACTGGGCAATGGCAGCGGCAACGTGGGTCTCGTTGCGGTACATGTTGGCCGAGTCGAAGTGGCGGAAGCCAGTCTCGAGGGCGGCAGTGACGGCATCGAAACACTTGTCGCCATAGAGCTGATAGACACCAAAGCCCAGTCGGGGAATGGCCGTCTTTGTGTTGGTTAGGGTGGCCGTGTCTTGTAGTTTCAGGGTTGCCATGGCTCATGCAAATTGGTGGATGCTTTTTGTTTTTGGCGAGGGCGTTTTGGGAAGATTGTTTTGGAGGAGCTTCTTGTTCCATTTCCATTTCCTGCTACTGCTACTGCTACTGCTACTGCTACTGCTACTACTAGTAGGCATCTACTAGTGCTACTAAAAGCATGACTTGGAAGTTGTCGTACTACTACTAGTACTATTAGTATTACTACTACTAGTAGTACTCTTAGTAGTAGTTAGTAGTAGTAGTACTAGTGGGCGCTTGGGATTGAAGCTTAGACTAAAATATTAGACCTTTGCCGAGGTTGACCTAACCTTAGACCTCTGTGAGAGTATGTACATATATCTACTACTACTACTACTACTACTACTACTACTACTACTACTACTAAGGCTCTTAAGCTAATAAGAATTCGAATAGCTTATAATTTAAAGTAGTATACCGTAGAGTAAGATTATTACGATAATTATACTCTTTAATATATAGGTTACTTAACTAAGAAGAAAGTAAAAAAGGGCTCTTATTATAAGAGCCCTTTACTAGTCTAGCTATATTACGTAACCCTCTAATCTACGTAATTTATATTATCCCTCCGCTTATTTAAATTAGCCCCCTAATTTTTTATAACCGCTATAAAAGCTAAAAACGCAATAAAAGACTCGTATTTATATATATTTAATTAAGTAGACTTTTATTAATTAGTAATAGTTATAACGCAGCTAATCGTAGTAATTATA
>NJET01000008.1:139962-309609 GCA_002591415.1 Ophiocordyceps australis | reverse complement strand
CGGGCTAGCCCGTTACAATCGCTAATCTAATAAGTCTTTATATTTTTCTTGCGCTAGTAGTATCTTTAGACTTAGAGTAGCGATAATTCGATATAACGATAGCGTTTTTAAACGCAGAAGTCGAGGAATAGATATTTTACGTCTAGCCTTAAGGCTTTATAAATAGAACGATAAAAGTTTATAAATTAAAGAAGGCTCTTTATAGTTATAAATTATCTCTAAGATCTTAGTTTATCGAAGCCTCGAAGGTACTTACTAAACTAGGTTTTATCTAGCTCTATTCCGACTTATATCTCTTTCGTTACCCTAAGAATAGTATCTTACTAATACTCTACGTTAACGATATACTTATAGCTACGCTAAAAATTAAAGATTTAGAGGCTTTTACGGCTAAATTAGAAGTAGTCTAGGAATTAAAGACTATTAACGAACTACTTAAGTTCCTAGGCCTTAAATTCCGACGAGATAGGACACTAAAGACGATTATTATATACTAAACGAAATATATTTATAAGATACTTAATAAGTTTACCCCCGAAATAAAAATCTCGATAAAAACGCCCTAGCCGCTAAAGCTATAGATTGCGCACGATTAGAAACTTAAGCTACGGGTAATAGAAATTAGACAATACTTAAAGAAAACTAGAAGCTTAAATTACCTAGCCTATAGGACTCGGCCGGATATTGCGTATATAGTCTCGAAGTTATCCGAGGTAAACTAAAATCTAACTAATTAATACGAGTAGATCCTAAAATACCTATTTAAGTACTTACTTAGTATAAAATAATTTAGAATAACGCTTAGTAGTTAAACTTATCCTAAGGATTAAGTTTTTAATATTAAAGTATATTCCGACGCATCCTTTACGGATGCTAATAAAAGGGCAAGCATAGCGGGATATATAGTCTTCGTAAACTAAGGACCTATTATCTAGCGCTCTAAACGTTAAATAATTATTACTGCCTCTATAACTAAGGCTAAGTTTATAGCTTTATCTCTAGCGGCAATAGCCTCTATATAGATATCGATACTTATTTTTAAAGCAGGCTTTCGATAGAAGAAGCCTATCGTATTATTTATAGATTTAAAAAATACGCAAGCAATTATACTTAACCCTATAAATCACGCAAGGATAAGATATATCGACATTAGGTATAAATAAATTATTTCTCGCTCGACTCGGGGTTAGTTTAATATGCAATACGTTAGCACTCGGGATATAATTACTAATAGCTTAACGAAGCTATTATTATACGTATAGCATTAAGAATTTCGAAAGTTAGTACTAGGTGCTTAAAAAATAAGCGTTAAAATTATTAATAAAGCGCTTAAAGCGTTTTAAAATTATATTTATTTATTTCTTTTAGTAGAGTATATCTAAAGGGGGGTATTAGTAGCCCCTACTAGGCTCCCCTCCTAGCTCTTGCATCGTCTTTGCAGACACACCTGCCCACTATTAGAGTAGAAAGTCCCCCCCACATATAGTTAGATATATCTAGGTCTAGGACACCCCTCTCCTCTTCTCTTCTCTCTTTTTAGCAGCATCACCATAGCCAAAATATATTTGCTTTGCTCCACACTAACTACTACTACTAACTAGTACTACTACTAACTACCTCTGGTAGAGGGTCGAGTACTACTAGTACTTCTACTAATGCAGAAATGGCATGCCTGCCCCCGTCCCATTTATGCCGACTGCAAGTGCCTACTACTGCTACCACTACTACTACTACTACTAACTACTACTACTACTACTCTACTACTACTTACTACTACTACTACTACTCTACTTACTAGTAGATATCCCCTCCCGGAGCAAAGATGAAAAAAGAAGCCAACATGACCCAAAGTCCCGGCCCTTGCCAGCTCTCCATGTCTTGAAATGGCCGACGAGCTGCGGCAGTCGTACATGTACACACACATGTCTGGTGGCGCCTGTTCGCATGGCACCGCAGGGCCGCCAATCATTTCCCTGGACAGCTGTCTGCGCATCCCCAACCCGGCACGACATGAGTAAGTCGTACTAGTAGTCGGCTACTAGTAGTAGTAGTAGGTAGGAGGTAGGTACTAAAACAAGCCAAGAAGCTCATGGCCAGCAGCATCAAAATGCTCATACGACAGATGTTGTCTAGTCTCTATTCAGACCCACCATTTGCCTTGTTGCTGCCCGTTATCGACTTCCAGACATGGGAAGCTTCATCGCTTACCCAGTCCAGCACCTTCTTGACCCTCTCGCCCAGCGAAGGTGCCGCTTGCTTGTCGTCAGACGGCGGCGACGTTATCACGGGCCGTACGGGCAGCACGGGCAACGATGGCCTCTTGGGAGCTTGGACTGGCGAATCAACTGGCTCTGGCTCTGGCTCTTGCTGCGGTGGATCATCCGGTGCTTGTGCAGCCTCTCCTGGCTTGTGCAAGCCAATGGGCTTCAGCGGCAGTCGTAGAGTGCCGTTGTTGGGCCTCGGCACCACCCCAACCGAGTCGCACAGCATATTGTACACTTCTATGTTCTCTTTGGAGACAAAAGAGCATCAGCAAGACAGTTGTGCACAGCAACAAGCATGCGACTCACGAAACGGCTCAAGCTGGCTATTGGCCGGGTGTGGAAAGGCCGGCCCTCTGGCGACAAAGATGGCGCGCATCAGCGGGTGCTCGTGATCGTAGCCGTGAAGACCCCGCGGATGATAGACGAGTCCTTGTTTCCTGCCCTGGGCCACGTCGAAGTCCTTCTTGGTTACTATGGCCCATCCCGTCTTTGGCACGATCCAGAGCGGCGCAATTCGTTGATTGCTGGAAAAGTGGAATCGAGGCGGCATGTCTTGGTCGCGCAGATAAACGTCAAAGTTGACATTGTCCTTGGCCTTTTCCTTGATGGCGTCGTAGAGGCCCTGCAGGTCACCATGGTGCTTCGGTCGCAGCCCGTACAGCGGCCAGCCATCTATATGCTCAATCTTGGAGGTGTCGACAAGATCCTCAAGCTGCAACAATCTCGACACGTCAGTCGTCGCCATGCCGTGGTCCGACACAACTATGATGTTGATAATGGCGGTCAAGTTGCGCTGGTCAAGGCCGTCAAAGAGCTCGTCGAGCATCTTGTCGACGCTCTGGATCGTGCTGCGGATCTCGGTGCTGTTGGGCCCAAACTGGTGGCCAGCAGCGTCAACATTGGGCACATAGGCGGCAATCACCTGCGGCCGCATCTCCTTGGCAGCCACGAGGCCCTCGCGCTCCTTGCCCGGCTTGTCCAGCAGCTCGAGAATCCGGGCAACCTTTTTCTCCAGCTTCTCTTGCCCATTGTAGCGGTCGAGGAAGCTCGGCTCAGTGTTTAGCACATGGGCCTCGCTTCCAGGCCACATGTGCACTGCCGTTGGTACGCCTTGCCGCTCCGCCGTCACCCAGAAAGGCTCGCCGCCCCACCACTTGGCGTCAAGACTTCGGGCCGGGTCCGTGTAGTAAAAGTCGGTCTCGAGGGCGGGGTCCCAGAACGAGTTGCCCACGACACCATGGCTCTCTGGATACAGTCCCGTGGCCAGCGTGTGATGGTTGGGGAATGTGACTGACGGGAACGACGGGCGCATGTAGGGCGGCGACACGCCTTCCCTGATAAAGGCGTTGAGCCGCGGCGTGAGGCCCCTCTGCAAAAAGTCGGCGCGGAAGCCGTCGAGGCTGATGATGATGGTTGTCGGGGCAAAGAGAGCCGTGCCATTGCTCATGGTTTGCCGCAGCGGCTGCTTGTGCTCATCCTTGGGGCTTGGGCTGCCGCTCTTGCGGTTCCTCGACAGCTTCCACGCCACCAGGACCAGTATAGCAAATCCAATGGCAATGAGGGAGTGTATCAGGACCCAGCGGCGCCAGCTGCGTCCGCGCCGGGCCTTGACATCTGCCACGACGGAATCGAAGCGCCGGCGATCCACCTCGTCGCTGTCGTCTCGCGGCGTGCTCAGCCCAGTTGATGCATCCCGCCGCACGCCCCTCTCCTCCATCTCGTACATGAGCCCGCCATCCTCGCCATCGTGGGCATCCTCCGCCATGACGTCCTTGTTGCGTCTGCTTCGTCTAGCCCGCCGATATCTTTTCTTGTCCCCATCACTCGTCTCAGGCGCAGCTGCCGTCACGGGCCCCAGGCTCAAGCGCCTGCCAAACATGCCACTGAGCGCGTTTGGGACGCCGAGCCCGGAGCTGCGTCGTCGCTGCTGCTGCTGTTGTTTGCGTCTAGACCTTGTCACTAGGCGGTCCGTCTCTTCCTCCTCCATCAAGACAATACGGTCGTGGGCTCGCAATTCGCGGCTGTTGCGTGCCCGCTGCTGCAATTCGTCGTCGTCACTGTCCGTATCCTGGTCACTGCGGCTATGCACCGACGAAGCATCGTCATCGTAAGCGTTTGGTGACAGCAGCGATCTGCTGTCGCGTCCTGTGTCAGCTTGGCTGGGAGACATGGTCTCGCGCTCGAGACGACCATTACCCGTGCAGCTGCTGTCGGCTTGCAATGTTAAACGACACTCCAAGTATGAGATGGCCAATGCATAAAAAACGCTGGGCGTCTCGTATTCCTTGCGTCGTCTACTATAAGAAAAGTGCTTGCATGATTCAGGCTTGTTGCAGGGAGCATTCTCCATTATCCTTGCTACCCTACATAAAGCTAATCGAGCCCCTTAATACTAGTAGTACTACTAGTACTATTCAACGTAGGATATCCCAATGAGGTAGCCTCCTAACTTGAACCTACACACATGTAGTAGTATGTATGTATGTACGAGTATGTACTACATAGCACATACAGTACTAGTAGTAGGACCACTCCTACCTCAAGATATATTCATCACTACTACTACTACTACTAGACTATTATTGTTATTACTTCGGCTTGTATACTGCCAGTGCATACAGTAGTAGTAGTAGTAGTACTACTACTAGTTATCCAGAGTATAATTTATACTACTCCTACTACAGGTGCATGCAACTTCATGGCACATGATATATACGGCCTCAGTTTGGCGGCAGCAGACAAACAACTTTTTTTTCTTTTGCTCAGCATATACACAGTCTGCTTCCAACACAAAAGAGGCATATACTCTATACTGCTCGAGCGCCTCCCAAATATGTACACATGTACAACAAGACACAAAGACGGCACGTGTATGAACAAGGCTCAACAGCAAGCTTTGACTGCTTACTACCGCTCGCGAATCGAGCTTAATGAGCCCGGTGAAGTCGACTGTGTTGCTCTACTGTCAATGCGCCGCGGCGCTTCTAGTCCCCATGATGATGCTGACGATGAAGACGACGACTGCCGGTGTTGGCTCGTCTTGAGCGAAGGACTCGGCCTTAGAGACGGATTGTTTGGCCATCCACGAGGCATGTTTGACAGCGGCCGTGGCCGGGAGTCTCCGCTATGGCTGCGCACCGCTCCAATCTTGACTGGCAGCTCCTCGACCTTTTGCATCTTTTCCCCCCTACTCGCGTGGGCGTCGCCCTCGCCAACTGCACTTATCCTTGCGCCACCCTTTTCTCCGACCTCTTGGTGCCCCAAGGTGGATGCGGCAAGCAGCATCACATGACGGGCGGCAGAAGCAAGTGCACCTTGCGCTGCCAGGACCCAACCGCCCAGGCCCTTGACATGATGCAGAGGCCCCTTCTCGGAGAGCTCATCGAGCAGGATCCAAAAGATGCCCGTCATGAGGCCCCCGAGCACAAGCACTGTCAGCACAATGGCCCCAGCCTTGTCACCGCCAGTAATGGGCTTATAAAAGGGACCCCTGGGCTCTGTACGGCCAATATCGGCGCCGCCACCGCCAGGCTTCCCCTCGCTGGTGCCTCCTGTGTTTTGCGTCACTGGTGCGCCGCGGTCCTTGATCATGCACGCCAGCGTCACTTCCATGGCGGCCATTTGCTGACCAACGCCCGTTGAGCCATCGTACTTGTCTTGATTCCACTTGAGCCCGCACATGCGTCCATTATGGCCCCCGACGCACTGTTTAGCGGCCGCCACGGCTGACGCTCGCAGATACGGCATAATCTTTCCGTACGTATGAGGCGCCCACTTGGTTACTGCAGCGAGCCAGCGGCTCAGATAGGCCTTGAAGGACTGTTGGTCGAGGTTGCATCGGTCGACGGGCTCACAGGCTACCTCGGTCATGATATTCTTTTGTGGCCCGGTGAAGAAGACCTTGTTGCCCTCAAGCAACTTGTCAAGGCGGTCCTTCCATCTCTGATCCTCCGTATAGTTGTACATGGCAGCGGCACCGAGGATGAAGCCGCCCGAGTTGTAGGTGAACTGATATGGGATAATGTCGGTGCAATTTGTTGGCGTGTGTGCACCGTCGAGCACACGCCAATACTCGTCTATGAATTTGACGTCAATCATCCAGTCCCAGGTCCGCTCGGCCCATTCAGCATAAGAGTGGTTTCCCGTGTAGAGGGCTAGGCGCGCGCCTAGGGCAAAGAAGCAGGCCTGAGAAATAGAATTCTTGTAGTCGAAGCCCTCGTTCCACTTGAATATCTGCCAGCGAAGTCCCCCAGAGCAATGCTCCGTGTCCCAGCGCGCCGCCTGTGTGTTAAAGACTGCTTGGGCAAGCCCGAGCCACTGTGGCTTGTCGGATGGTGGGTTGGGGAAATTGTACTCGGCAGCCGACATGACTGACAGGCCCCAGAAGCCCTGGTCGTCGTTACCTTCGGTCAGCGTCTGGTTACGAGGCATGTAGTCATCCGTCTCGCCGACCTGCCAGAGCAGTCCCTGGGCCGTCAGGTTGTTGTACGAGTCGTCCTTGGTGTAGTACCAATAATCTATTAGCGCGCCCATCATGGCACCAGCTTCCCACCCTGGTTGAACCAAATGCCAGTCAGTCAAGGCAGAGCATCTAAAAGACGGTTTTGGTCAACCCACAATAATATGGCTGTGGCAGGAGACCTGGTGTGCCACCTGGTTTATGTCCATCATAGAAGCTGAGCATGTCGTCGGCCATGGACTTGGCAATAGTTTTTATTGAATCTGTACTCCTATTAGTTGCGCCTTTTTACTGTAAATGGACATGGACCTGGCCTGTCTTACCGACTGAGTCGGGGTCGAGTTTGTATGCTTCAGTCCATGGGAGTGCTGACAGCAGCGCAGCAGCGACGCAGCCCGCAATTTGTCCAACTTTCAATTTCATTTCAAAGCTGCCTTTTGTCTGGCTTTGCTTCAGGATAAAAAGAGCAAAAGGGGCTGAGCGGGCTCAACGATGGCTGCTCATCTCGAGACCCATTGGCCACAGCGTAGAGCACTTGGACTGTGCTATACAATTGAAACGGCCAGAAATTCACGAGGCTGTCGGCAAGCCTGACAGTCAAGTAGAATAGCAAAAGCGTCCGGCAGCAACAGAGGGGTAGAAACAGAGCGAGAAGAGCAGTATGATGCCCAGATGAAGAACACACCAAGCACCGGCGGGTCAGCCGGAGCCGATGAATCTCTTTCTGGCCCCTCCTCTGCTCTCTCCAGACTCTCTCCATCCATATAAGCTTCTCCAAGCTGCCCTAGAACAGCGACGGCTCAAATGACGGGCCAAGTGGAGAAGTCTAAAGAGGCGTAGAGCTTGGGAGCTGAGGGGCTGAAAGTCCCACAGGAAGGAGAGCCTTGGACAGGTAGGCAGAGCTTCGTTGATTGCCTGTAGACATGTAACCTTGTTGGCTACTACCTAGTAGTTTATTGGCAGCAAGAGCACTGGCAGTCATCCAAGTCGTTGCTGGTACCGCCCGGCTGCGCGCAAGCTCGGGTCGATTTGAATCGAGATACATGGTACTTGGGACAGCCGCAAAGCTGGCTGAGGCACTGCGAGAGAAAGGGCAAAAAGCTTTTTGTACAGTGAGAGCGATGACGCGCTTGTTGGAATGGTGCACCGAGGCGGTACTCGGGATGCATGCGTGCATCTTGTAGGCGTAGCTAGGCGCGGTAGTAGTAGCTAGATGCCATGGGCCAGGGGGGGAGGCGACGCAATCTCCATGGCGTTGCTGTGCTTGGCCAAGTGCGAATCTCAGGCAAACTTGAGGCAGTACAGGGTAGGCCGTCTTGTGGGGTGCGACATTGCGCGACTGTGAAGCGGTGCGTGACGACAGCTGCGGGCGTCGTGAACTGCCCTGTAAAGCTGCATGCATATAATGATACCTCATGGCCCGAGGCTCGCGACAAGCACGCAGGCGTGGTGGGCTGTCTCACTAGCACTAGATGGACGCCAAGGCGCGGTTCCATCAACGAGGCGAAGACAAACATGGCATGTTGTTGTCTCTTGGCTTGATTCCAAGTCGAGACGCAGCTCTACGACGATGTGGACGGGTTTGAATCTACTAGTAGTACTACTAGTAGTAGTAGTAGGTACTAGGTATATGCAACTGCCCATAAGAGCCCGTAAGAGCAGCCTCGTAGGAGGCCCTGAATAACTTGTCCCATGGCCAAGCAAGGCAAAGAAACCGTATTATTGCCTCCACGTGACTCTTCCCGTTGGACAGCCGGACCGAGCAATCCGACAATGTTAAGCAAAGCTACCTCGCAGGCCAAGTAGCTACTAAGCACCTAACTCGGCCTACCGCTAGTACTACTACTTCTTCCTTGTGGTCGGGTGCGGACGAATGAGCTCCATCCAAGCTATTTGATTGCGGGGACCTCAGTCAAGCCAGTCAAGCTACCCACCACCCTTTTCTTCTACAAGGAGGTACCTGGGAGGATTGACGTCTGCTATGTGCATTTATGACTACTACTACTACTAGTACTACTACTAGTACTGGCAGTAATAACTGCAAAAGTTTTTAGTCGCTGCGCGTGACGCGGTGTCTAAACCAGCTTGCTCCCTTGGTTCAGCCAAAGTCGTTTAAAGGGAGAATTGCAAGTTGATATTGAATAGCTGCAGCCTGGCCAGAACAGGCGGCTCGCGTCATTGGGCACAGCTAGACGTGGTCTGGTAGGTGCAGGTGGCTTTTCTCTCTGCTTCTATTTTTTGCCCCGAGCCCGCAATCCCAAGTTTTCTGCGTCTGAGCTCGGAGCTTCTCGCCAGACCTCTTGCACTCGACTGCCCATGCCAAATCTCCCTCTTGCTCTTCCTCCCGCTGCATTGAGCGCTTGAGCATCCATTCACGGCGCGTTGCCATCGCTGCCATGACGCATTGGCATGCCACGAGTCCCCAGGCTCACACTTTGCTTGCAGACAGCTCCCAGTTGGTTGCGCCTCCGTCTCGCGACTCGCGCCCTCGCGATACAGCAGCTAGCTCTCTGCTACCGTCGCGTCTCTCCCTCTCTTCCCCCCTGGCTGATGCCTGGTCTGCGCCCTGTGGCCGCCGCGACTCCCTCATCTCAATTCTCGACGATCCTTTTTTCCAGCGCTTCGACCCCGCCTGGGGCGCCTCATCGGACCCGAACCCGTGTCACGCCGACAAGCAATTGAGCGACAGCAATGGCAGATGCACAGGTCAGCCCTGGCCGCCTCCCCGTCGAGAGTCCTTGACCATTGGTCCCATGCATTCTTATTGGGTAAGCGGCCCAGATAAAATCAGCAGATACAGAGACGCTCCCGATACGGCGACACGCCCACCACACCACGCCACACCCACACCACCAAACCCCAGACTTTAAGCTTGTGGGGACACAGGGATCCCAGCATGGGCATAAGACGGTTGTGCATCATCCTTGATCCACGGGGCGCTGACAGAATCTCTGTCTTCTAGTCGCATTCAGTCTCCGCCATGGAGAGCTACAACATTGCCGTCATAGGCAGCTCTGCCGTCGGCAAATCGACCTTTATCCAACGCGTCCTCGGTCTTGTTAAGCAGCCCACATCTCACCTGTCCACTTCGCCAATGCTTGTCGACAATGTTGGCTGTCTTGTTACCCTCTTCGAGCTCGACCCACTTGATTCATTCCATCAGCAGAACCCTCATCAGCCCGTTTCATGGCCAAAACAGATCAACGGCCTCATCTACCCACCCCCCGATGCCGCCTTGGTCCTTTACAATGTCATGGACCGCACTTCATTGCGCGGCCTCCCTCACTGCATCAGCAAGTGCAATTCTATTCCCAGTTCGGCTTGTCAACTCTCGTATTGCTGACATTCGTGGCAGCCTCGCTCACACGCTCTGGTGTCTCGACTGTCCTTGTTGCCTGCCAATGCGACAACCCGCAAAATGACTGGCAGATAGATGTCCACCAGTTGGCCGCTCATGAGTCGTTTGCCTCATGCATTGATCGCTACACCGTCTCAATGCATCAGCCCGAGGTTTCGCGTGCCTGCCTTCAGAAGCTTCTGAGGGTCGCTATGTCTTTCAGGAAACATGGTGGCGATTCAGCAAGATTCACACCAAGCGACGCGGCTCAGCCTGCAGAGCCTTTGCGAGATGATGCCGATGAGCAATCTCTACGGAGAAGGGCGCAGTCGGCAGCAAACCTCGAGGCCCCAGACCCCAACGCTCAACGGCCGCTCAGTCAACACAGCAAGCATAGCCGCGCCAGCTCCGACTTTACTGTCCTCCACACCACCCCAAGCCAGCACTTGGTCGACAGTCATGGGACCCAGGTTTCGAGGAGTCCAAAGCCAGGTGAGCATGGCTCGCGAACTGCAAGCATCTCAGTTACACAAAGTGGCGCAGCTCGAGCTTTGTAGTAATATGGAGCACATGGCTTATGTATCAAAAAGGCATTCGCATCGAGAGACCTGGCGGCGATTTCTTGGTTGAGCTTGAAGAGTCGGATCAAAAGTCAGACAGGAACTCGGATGATATCCCTCTGCTTCAAAGAAGCGACGACGAAGCCGAAAAACAATCTAGAGCAGCTGGTGCCGTATTCGATGAGCTGGTCGACCGCCTACTTTCCTTGAGGCTGACAAAGGCTGACAATAATTTCTTCGAAATATTCCTTTGCCTATATCGCAAGTTTGCTTCTCCGAGTCAACTACTATCGGCCATTATTGAGCGAATAGATGGGCTCAGAGGAGACAAGGTAATGCACTACTTGACCAAGATGGCAACTCAATTGAGAATGATCGAGGCTGTTGCAAAATGGGTCTCATTGTATCCTGGTGATTTTGCCAGACCCGCTAGCCGGCGAAACCTCGAGGCCTTGATCGCATACCTGTCTACTGAACCGATTTTCTCAATCGCTGCCCGCCAGATGCGCTATCATTTACAGTTCAACGTTGTGGAGGATGACGACACCAGCTGGGTCAATTCTGACGACATCAAGGACGGTCCGATAATCCAGTTTTCCTTTACTAAGACAAGCGAGACGTGGAATTGTATGAATCCTTTCCAGTTAGGCGACTTGACAGATAACAGACCATGCAATGGCTCAGAGACGTCGGCTGGCGACAAGCAGAGCAATATGAGCAGTCAGCTCCAGTTTGGAAACCAGGACGACTATGAGAGACAAGCTGCGCTACTGGAACCCAAGAATCACCAGCCAGTGAATAAGTTTCGTTGGCGAATTTTTATGGACCTGTCCATTGACGATGTCTCGGACGAGTTGACTCGAATTGACTGGATCATGTTTTCTTCGATCCGCATTCGTGACTTGGTTCGACATGTCAGTCTATCAGCTACGCAAAAGGCAAAATGCAAGAGCCTGCGCAATGTAAATCGCATGGTGCAACACTTTAACCACATTGCCAAGTGGGTCGCCAACATGATATTGGTGCGAGACAAAGCCAGGCACAGGGCACAGATTCTTGAGCGGTTTATAGACGTTGCCGTGAAGCTGCGACAGCTAAACAACTATAATGGTCTTGCTGCAGTGCTTGCTGGAATCAACGGCACTCCCGTGATGCGACTCTCGCAGACGTGGGCTTTGCTGCCCGAGGGCGCATTCAAACGCTTCAGGAAGCTCGAGGTTCTCATGGGAACGGAAAAAAGTCATTTTGCATATCGGTTGGCCTGGGAAAACTCGTCGCTGCCTCGGATACCTTTTATGCCTCTGCATAGTCGCGATCTGGTCTCGGCCGAGGAAGGTGGCAAGACGTACATTGGCCCTGACGGGGACCGTATCAACTGGAAGAAGTTTGAGATTTTGGGCGAGGTGCTTGTGCCCATCATGCGCAGCCAGGGCACGCCTTATCCGAATATGAATAAGAACGAAACGGCTCGGCAAACCGTTCTGGACTGTTGCATTGTAACTGATGACGATGTATGTGGCGCGGAAGCCCTTGGACGAAAATATGCTGATTGATGCGAGACAGGAAATATACGAGCGAAGCTATCAGGTCGAGAACAATTCATCGAGCCAGATGGAATCGACAAGGAAGAGATTTCCGTGGTTTGCCAAGTAAGCGAGCTTGTAATTTCTGGGTTTCCCATTTTTCTTGTGGTCTGTCTTTCATGTTTCATGTCGTTTTGGCCCTTTAAAAACAGAATTCAAGTGTTGTTGGCATGGGCGAAGGTTGTTGGCATCTCTTCTTGCCCTAGATCTGCATCTTGTTGAGCGACTGGGTGTTTGCCCTCAGAAAGTTACAGCTGCTGCCTACATGGTGGGCCAGGACATGTCAATGTATATTTGGGACAAGAGTTGTGGCGTTATGGGAATTTCAAGGGCCGGAGCCTCATCATGGCAATAGCCAGGAACAAAGTCAGCGCGCACACTGTGTATTTATTTAATCTTGAGCGAGAGCGTGCGATTGGCTTCTTTGTCTTGAGCATGGATAGGCAACTCCTATCTCGGTAGCCCAAAGAAAAGATGAAGAATTGTGTGCATTCATCAGTGATTAATGGGATTTTATAATTTGTGCGTATTCATGGTTGAAGCAGGCGTGCTGGTGTATTGCGTTGCTCTTGCCCTCGGGTCTTGGCCACGCGGCTATCAAATTCTGCAACTTGGCATTTCCATCTCGAACAGCTTCGACTCATTCTCTCCATCTCCGACTAGCTCTGAACATATCCATATCTGGCGATCCGAGTCGTGCCGTCTTGTCTATATATCCTCGAGCTCCTGGAATCCGTGACTACATAGTCGACTCGAAAACGACGCCCAAGTCTCGCGCCCTGCGCTGGTGTGGTCAAACAGTCGTATCGTATGGCTGCTTGATATTCCAAGAGTAATCTTGTGAAGATGCCCCGTGCGACGCTTGTCCTGTCAAGGATGCAAATTGCCAGCAAGCTCGACGACTACCAAGTATCCATGTCAACTTCACTGCTGCTCTGCCTCCCCGGGGACATGGCGAACCTGGCCAAAGACAATAGCAAACTCCTAAGTCAAATCATGCAGAGACAATTGTGGATTCGTCGAAGTGGCTCGTGTCATCTCAATGTCCGCATCACAGCAGAAGGGGCAGCCTTAAGCCATGGCTTCAAGGACCAGTTGGCGGGTTGGATCGAGGAATTTGAAGTGCGTCAACCATCGCAGTATATCATCTGGGCAAATGGAAAAAAAGCCTCTTACGACTGACAGCCACGGCAGATATGGGAGAATCTGGGCCTAGAGCTGCGATACTGTGGCATCTCCAAACCGAAATCGACAGGTGACCTAGTTTTCTCTATGCAGCATCCGGACCTGATATCAACTTTGGCCACGCCAGCAGGCACGCGTACTGCAGAGTTTGAATCATGTTTATGTTATATCGAAGTAAGACAAACCGACAGGCCATTAATTCCCGCCAACAGAAGGGCGAACAAGAGACAAAGGATGGTTGGAGCAGCGGACAAATACGGGTTCAAATCCTCTTCCAGAACCATGCCTCCTGAAAATACTTGCGTTAACAACTCGCTTACACCTGCAGATCGCAAGGCAATTGACGAATTTGTACGGAGTATCGAATTGGAACGCGGGGACAGTGACCAGGGAACAGTCTCAGTCAAACGTAAACAGGGAAATTTTGATGGCTATTTTCAGAGGGAAACTCCTTCCGACAGGATGCGTGACCTGATCCAAGTCGGTTTCAGAATACTTTTATGTGGAGGGAAAGGATCGTTCGCGGGAGTCAAGGTCCTTGAATGCAAATCGTCCCAATCACTGGTTGACCTGGCTCCAGCGGTTTTCCACATGCCGCATCTCAAGGCAGGCCTGCCCGGATGCCACGCTGCAGAGAGATGGAGCTGACTTTGGCTTGCAGGACATGTATGACCGTGCAAAACTACTGCCAATAATAGCATCTTCACTGGCGAGAATGAGCAGTGCCGAGTCGCCAGGACTGAGAAAAGTAATTGAAGGATTGGGAGGCGTGGCGCCTATGTATCGAGAACGCGACAATACTTCAGCGCCAACAATATGCAGTTCAGATCGTATCATGACAGGCATCGAGCGGGAGACATAGAATGTCCTTCTCTCAGCCTTGGAGCCCTCGAAGCCAAGAATGACAGCTGAAAGCAAAAATTTGTCTTTGGGATGGGATAGACCGGCAGAAAATGTTGCTAAGCCGATGTCTTCTGCGGTTGAAGACGCAACGCAAGAGATACCGACGATAGTGTCTCATTTCGACCTTGCAGAGGAGGAAATGATGATGATTGAGGAGGGTGCGAGGCCGTTTTCGGCTTGGAATAGCATTATTGATTTGACGGGATGTGGAAGCCTCACACCGAATCAGGGGGTTCCTACACGGTATACGGAGTCGCAGTCAAGCTTGTCGAGTGACGTCCTCGACAGTCCGCTGCCAAGCAGCCACATGGACTATCAATTGCCGCCTTTAGATTTGTCGTTTGGACAATCGTTTTATGGCTATCCCTCGGACACTCAAATTTCGAGCCTGTGTCGGCATGGGGAAGATGAAGATGGGCGCGCACATGGAAAGGTTGTACAATTCCAAGGCGCATTGCATGCAGGTTCTGATCAAGTATCGACATTTGAGCAATTTCCGTGAGTGAAGCGATGAGAAGATGTATAAGAGACTGGCTCTATGCATCAATGTTATGAAGAACTAGATACAGAGCGAAATAGACGAGGTATGTGATGGAAATAAATGCAATGCCGTAAGCTATCCATTTGGTTCAAAGACAATAGTCGTATCGGCTTCTTCATGAGGCACCTAATTGGCGACTGCATGTCAAAAAAAAGCAGTATTAAAATAACCTTGACGCCCCCTATATGAGAAAAGACTCCGGAACAAGACGCATTCAACGTGGCGGCCGCGTGAACTTGGAGGGCTTATTTCTTGCCGGCCCCGCCCTTGGAGTTATCCTTGGATTTTTTGGTCTTCTTTTTCTTCTGCTCAGGCTTGAGAGTGGCAAAGTGGATGTACCAAAGCAGAAGACCCTGGACGATGAGGCCGACAATGACTGCGATGAGGCTGACAAAAAGACTGGGCTGGTCGTTGAGGACGGCAACGGCTTCGTTTGTGGCGCCAACCGACTTGAGCCAGTTAAAGTTTGCCATGTTGGGCTAATTTTTTTTCAACCGAGGGTGGAAAGGAAACGGGTCGATGTAGAATTAAAAGAATACTGATATTCAAGTTGTGCGGCACGGTGAAGCAAGGAATGGATTTCAACAAGACGTTTGTAAAAGACAAAAAAGAAAGAATAGGAGACAGGTTTCTCTGGTGGCTATCTGGGCCAGACTGTCATGGCGCGCTAAGAGGCGGGCACGGATAGATGAGGCCCTGGCTCGGACAGGCAGGAGGTTCTCCTGAGACGTTTCACCGCTGCGCCAACCTCGTCAGAGCCTGGCGGAGCGCGCAGTCCCTTGTCTGCATCGCATGACTACTACTGATAGTACATTACCCTTTTCCACCAGAGAGTGTGGCTGTAGGCTCTACTGGACAGAAAGTAGCCCACTAGTAGCGAATCAACTCTATTATTTGCAGCGAACCTTGTTGAGACGCAATGACTATGCACGTGTCTATGCACGTGACTAAACCCAGCGAGCACTACTACTACTGCTACTACTACTACAGACTAGTAGTACTACTAGTAGGTACCGCCCCTTGGACTTCTGACCAATCAGCGACTTGTTTGACGGGAACCTGTCCAAAAACAGACGATACAAGTAGACTCGGGATATCTGCGTCGGAAAAAAAAATCCCGTCTGGCACAGCAGCAGCTCACGATAGCTGCCACCTCCAGCAGCCTCTGCCAGTCGCCTCCCGGGCATCTGCACCAATTGCTGCTGCACACCGGGACCGGTGCTTGGGGTTAGAGGTCGTCCGGCATCATCGTGGTCATGAGCGCCTCACGCCCAGCCGTACAGACGCTCCTCCTCAGTCGGTGGTGTTTACCCTCAACAAAGTCGTTGGCCAAGGCTACAGTTGCAGCACCATGTCCAATGGCGGCATGCGCCCGCCGCTTCTTCCAGACAACGCCAGCTGTGCGCGGTAAGCGGAAAACGAGGTTCCGCAACGTCAAGGCAGCGGATCTGGGACTTCTTGATGCAAAGCGGAGGGCCGCCTATCGCGGGGCAAAATTTCCAGAATATACGGCCGCCGACTTTGCGAAGCTGAGCAAAAAGTACTCTCCGGAGCAGCTCGAGGCTATTCGCGCGGGAGAGGCCGCCATTGATCCCGACGACTTGATATTCCAGGGCCGTCTCCGCGATGACCCATACCGCCCCGACTATGCCGAAGACTATTCAGTCCTCGATCCTCGCTACGATATCCGTGCAAACGAGATGGATGATGATGCGGAGCATGCCAAGCCAGGCCTGCCCAAGTGGCAGCAATTCGATGAATGGATTGACGATTACGGCGCACGGATGACCAAGTTGATGGAAAAGAAGACGGATCAACAGGTTATTCGAGCCATGATCCGCGCTCTGCGTAGAGTCAAAGACAGCCACGGCGTGGATCTGATTGATCTGACTCCAGATGAGCTTCAAGACCTGGAAGAGGACCCCGAACTGCTCATGAAGTACATCCAAGGGAACGAAGACCAGCATAGGCCAGACTTGAGGCGTGGTGACTCGTCAGAACTCAATGCGCTTGTTGACGCCAAGACACGCGAGGCGGACGCAGTCAAGAGGAGGAAAGCCGAGGAAAGAAAAAAGGAGCTGGCGGCCAAGGCTGCAAAGGGAGAGCAGGCATTAGACAAGGCCGCCACAGCGACGGGTAATGACTGTCGAGTTGAGGAGCACAGTCTGGCGAAACCAGCTGGCTCGGCAGATGAAGCTACAACAGCAGGGTCGTCGACAATTCAAGAGGTTGAAAAGCTCAAGAGATCAATTGAGGAAATCGACAAGGCAGTTGATGCTGAGTTTGCAAAAGAAATGGAGCAAGTTCTGGAGCAGAGCGATGAGATAATAATGCCTAACAATCTCGAGCTCCTTGAGCACGGGCCGGGCGGCAGAAGCCAGCTTGACTCGGTTGAGATGCCTGAGCTGGGCAAGGTGCCGGGCGTCGAGGGTCTCTACAACAAGAGTGATGGCGAAAAGGATATAACGCAGGCTTACAAGCAGCTGAGGCAGTTGACGGGCATGGAAGTAGCAGATCTCAAATCGCTCTACACCAAGAACGTGGTGACGCGCTATGTATCCAACCAGACGCGTCTGGGCAAGGTGAAAAGCGCATCCATTGTGGCCATTGCGGGTAACGGCAATGGGCTGTTGGGACTGGGAATAGCAAAGTCTACGGATATTGGCGTGGCGAGCGAGACGGCCAGGATGTTGGCGATTCGCAACATGAAGCCGATTCCGCGCTACGAGAAGCGCACCATTTTCGGCAACGTCAAGGTCAAGATATCGGGAACAATTGTTGAGTTGTTTACCCGTCCTCCTGGTAAGTTTAATTTTTCTCTCTCTTCGTCTTGGCCTCGAGCATGGGCTGACTTGTGCGTTGCTACAGGGTTTGGTCTCCGCTGTCCAGAACGCATATTTGAAATGTGCCGCGCGGCGGGGCTGCATGACATGTCGGCGCGCATCCCTCGGTCGAGAAACGCCATGAACTCGGTCAAGGCTGCATACCAGGCGCTTTTGAATCAGCCGGATCCTGAGGAGATTGCCATGGGGCGCGGGCGCAAGCTGGTTGATGTGAGAAAAGTATACTATGGCGGCTCGGTGCATTGAGCAGGAAAGGACAAGGTGGGAAGCGTGGCTGCTGGCTGTACAGTAGGAGAGTCGATGGAGAGTCGATGGAGAGTCGATGGAGCGTCGTTCTGTGCATTTGTGCCTGCGTGCGCTGCCCCTTTATTTTCATGGCGTCTTGAGTAGAGGCTGCCGTGCTTGGTGTTCCACTCGTCCCCGTGTCGTCTAGTGGCGTCTCTCTTGACCTGAAGGCGTCTCTCCACCAGCACCCCAGTCGATTTCTTGCTGCAGCACAATACTATAGACACTAGCCTTGAGCAGAGTAAAGGCCAAGGTAGTTTTGCGCTCCAAGTCGCGCAAGTCGTCGAGGATGCGCGTGGCTGGATCTGAAGCGAGATGGTCAAAGGCCAAAGCCAGCTAGTCAAAAATACATTCATGGTTAGCGTTTGCTAATGTCGCGCAATGCTGTTGCAACTGGGCCCCTCTTTGTTTTTTGCCTTGGCCCAAGTCTTGTCCTGGCGCCCTAGTCTATGCGTACCTGCTTCATATTGCGCGCCAATCGCTCGTATTCATCCAGCACCTCTTGCTCAAGCGGCGTCAGCTCGGGCGCGGGCACAAAGCCGCTATTCTGCTCCATGCTGCGGTCTGCGTGCGTGCGCCGTCGTGTGGCAGCTCTGGATCAATGGGGCAGAGAGGATTGGCTTGAGAGAACTGGAGTTGCGCATGGAGACGAGCTTTATACTGCTACTAGTAGTACTTACTGCCTAACCTAGAGGTACTAAGCAATCAGTAGTAGTACTAGTAGTTTTTAGTAGTGGTTTAACAGTTGTAGTGGGGCGGCGCTGTACGTCGCCAGGTAAAGTAAATCAACGACTACCACGTATATATTATAAAGCCTACCGAAAGAAACAAAAAAAAACTTTAGAAGAAAAGAACAGCAAAAGACAATAATAACAAACAAACAATTGTTGGTCCTGTCATTCTTGATACATGGTGACTGTCCATGAGCAACAATTACGCAGCATACTGCAGTGTATATACATGTACGCCTTGTTTTCTCGCTCCAATTTCTCTCTAGGCACAAGAAGCTAAAGAGAAGAGGAAAAAGAAAGAGGTGGAAACTCTCTCTAGGCACAAGAAGCTAAAGAAAAGAGGAAAAAGAAAGAGGTGGAAACAAATACGCCCTGCATGGTGGATGTCTATAGCGGCGCCTCACTGCTGGCCGTAGAGCACCAAGTCATTGTTGGCGGGACCGGCGTCAGACTCGACAATGGTCTCGCCATAGTCGTCATTGTCAGTAGAGCCGGCATCAGACTCGGTGTACTGGCCCGTTGTCGACGTCATGACGGTTGTGCCCATGCTGCTGCGACGCAAGGTGCCGGCATCGCTGTGGTCTTGGTCTGCCTCGTCGTCCTGGTTGCTGTAGTCTTGGTCTGCCTCGGGGTCGTCGTCGTCGTCGTCGTCGGCAAGTGGCTCGTCAAGCTCCTCCACCGTCTCGTCGACAGCCATGTTCTCCTTGTCGTCAAGGTCGACGCGCTTGGGGCCGAGGCCGCCGCCCCAGCTGCGCTTGCGAAACGAGTCGGGGCCAAGCTGGGTCCTGACGCTGTTGCTTCGCTTGACGGAGCCCGACGGCAGGTTGCTATTCATCTGGCTGAGCGAGGCAATGCGTCTCGACGAGGCAGAGGGCGCCGTGTTGCGCTTGGAGGAAAAGGCGACGCCCAGCTCGTCCGTCTTGTTGGCGCGCTTGCGGCTCATCTTGTCGCCCTCTTTGCGGTTCTTAGCCATGAGCAGGACGCGCGAGTGGTCCATGACGCCCTCGAGGATGCGCCGCTCCAGCCGGTCGGCTCGGCACTCCATGTCGGCCAGCTCCTGGCGGCGCAGGCGCATGGCCGTCTCCAGCGACGACACATCTCCCGTGAGCCGCGTCTTTTGCTTAATCAGGCTCTCTTGTTCCGCTCCCAGGCTGCTGACGCTCTTGCGCAGCCGCTGCTCCTCCTCCTCCAGCCGCGACACGGCTGCCTCGGCGTGCTCCTTTTGCGCCAGCTTGCGCTCCAGCGCCACCGTGGTCTCGAGCAGCGTCTGTTGCCGCTCCTGGTGCTCGTCGGCCATGCGCTGCTGGTGGCTCGAGGCAAGGCTCGACACGTCGGCCGCCGTGCTGCCCACCGACTGCTGCAGCGCCTCGAGACGCCCAAAGGCCTGCTCGGCCTGCTCCACCAGCTGGTCCAGCTTTGCCTGCACCCTGCCGTCGTCATATCTCTGCTCCGCCAGCCTGTCGAGCTTTGCCTGCACCTGCCCGTCGTCATATGGCTCGGGAGGCGGCAGCGCCGACTGCTCCGTGGCCGCCGCCTTGGAGTGCTCAAAGTGCTCGCCCACCAGCAGCAGCAGGTCCTTGACCGCCTCGACAATCTTGGGCTGGCTCTCGCGCACCTCGTCCCTGAGCTCCTGCATGCCAAGCGCCGTCTGCTCCATCTGCCTGCGAGTCTCGTGGTGCTCCGTCTTGCCCTCGGCGTGCCTCTCGTCGCTCCGCGAGCCCAGCTCCTCCACCTTGCCAAAGACAATCTGAGATGCCTCCTCCATCTTTTCCAGCGAGTCCGTCACCGTTGAGCCGAGCGTGTCAATGAGCAGCCTGAGCTCCTCTGCCACCGCCTTGGTTCCCGTCACTGCCTCTTGCGCGTCGCCATTGCGAGCCTCGGCAGCAGCGCCTCTGTCCTCCATGGCTGCTCGCAACTCGTCGTGCTTGTCCATGAGCGCCGCCATTGCTTCGTCCAGCTTGCTGCCCAGCAGCTCGGCCGCCTCTTGCACCTTGCCGTTGGCCTCGAGCCGCGCTCCCGCCACCACTTGCTTCGACTCGTCAAACTGCCCCTGCATGTGCTCAAACATGCTCTTGACCTCGTCTCCAGCCTCGCCCTTGCTGTCCATCTTGTCGCCCATGGCCTCGACTAGCTTGCTCAGCGACTCAAGGCCCGTCGAGCCCGCCTCCAGCTTGTCCTTGGCTGCCTCGTAAAACTCTTGCACCAGCACCTTGACCTCGGACACTCGGTCCGCCACGCCAACAATCTCGGCTTGGCGGTCGTCCATTGCCCTTGAACAAGCCTCAGCCTCCACTTGCGCCTTTTCCACCTGCTCCCTGACAAGCCTCTCGAGCCCAGCCACTTGGTCCTTGGTGGACACGAGAGCCGCAAAGTCGCTGGCCGCTAGTCCGTCCACAGCCCTCTTCATCTCCAAAACCACCGTCTCGACTGCCTCAATGTCCGTCTTGGTTGCCTTGTCGTCATTCTCCTCCTCCTTTTCCGCGTGCGTCTTTAGCTCCTCCACGCCCTCAATCAGCTGGCCCAAGAGGCCTTGTAGCCCCGCCAAGTCTTGCTTGTGCGCCACCTCATCCATTTGGCTCGACATGGCGCTCATTGTTTGCCGTGTCTCGAGCACTAGTGTTTCAATCACGTCAATGTTTTCCTTGCGCACAGCCTCTTCTCCGTCAATCATGTCGTCGAGGCGAGCCCTTGTGTTGCGCATCAAGGTTTCAATCGCCTCAAGGTCCTCTCGTGTCGCCCCATCTGCACCACTGGCCCGAGCCTCCTCTGGCGCCCGCTCTTGGCTTGGCGCTTCAGCTGCTGCCTGGCGCGATGCAAAATCCGACACCTCATGCTGCACGTTGCGAAGCATGTCCTCGAAGCGATCCAAGTCGTGGCGCTGGATGCCCTCACTGTGTCTCTCGGGCTCCTCCATGGCTTCAACCTTGATTCGGAGCTGGGTAATGAGCACCTCGAGCTTCTTGATGTCGTCCTGCTTCACCATTTCAGCCGGCACAATGGCCTGCTCGGGCGCCTCGCCTTGCCTTGTCGCCACGGCTGCAACGGCCGTCTCACTCTTGCTCTCGCGCAACGTCTCAATGTCGGCCCTGACCGACTCGAGCCCAGACTGGAGAGCTTCCAGTATCTCGTCATTGGCGCTAAAGTCGACGGGCTTGTTGGTGACTCGGTCTAGGCCGGCGCGCACCTCGTTGAGCCCGTCTTGTATGGCGTCGAGAATCTCGCTCGTTTCCGGCCGTGGCCGCAAAATCTCTTGTCGAAGGCTGCCCAGGCCGTTGTGAAGGGCCTCGAGCACGTCCTGGCTGTCGGCTTCTTGCGGCTTGGTCGCGGGAACCATGGACGAGTTGACCACATGTCGCAGCTCCTCCAGCTCTGTCTGAAGCTGTTGGCGCGCGCTCTCGTTGGCCTGCAGCGCCACGTGAGAAAGCTCCGCCTTGAGCTCATTCATGCCTGCCGTCAGGCTCTCCCTGAGCTCGTCTTGGCCCGTAGTGCCATTGACGCCGTCGACGTAGCCTTGAATGGCAATCCTCAGGTTCTCCAGGCCGTCCTTGGTGGCGTCCAGCACCTGTTCAGTGTCGCGGCCATTGGCAGCCACATTCTCCTTGGCCTCTTCCGACACGGCTTGGAACTCGGCCTTGAGCAAGTCGGTCATGTCTTGCAGACGCGCCAGCACCTCATCATTGTGCGACTCGGCCATCAAGTCATGGTCGCGCGAGAGATGCAGCCCCTCGAGCCCTTGCTTGACTGCGTGCACCATGTCCATGTGGGTCAAGTCGTTGCCAAGGGCAGAGGGCGCAGCCGGGAATTCAAACTCTTCCAGACAGTCGCGGACAGCTTCAATGATTTCGTCGCGGGACATGGATGCCGTCGTGTGCATCTGCGGCGGCACAAAATGCTTGAGGCCCTCGACGACGGCCTTGAAGACCTCTTCTCGGGTGGCGCCCGTCGGCCTCTCGTCGGCAGGGAGGCATTCTCGAAGTCCCTCCTTGAGGCAAGTAAGCACCTCGTCACGCTCCAGACCGAGCTGCTGGACTTCAATCTCGGGCTTGTAGTTTTCCCAGGCCTCGCGCACCGCCTCAATCACGTCTTCTCGGCTCAGGTCAGGCATGTCGCCGCGCGACGCTTCATTGTCGCGCAGGGCGGCGCGCATGGCATTGTATATTTCTTGATAGTCAACCAAGGTCTTTTGCGACGAGGTTGAGGCTTGAGATTGGCGTCGGTGCTCCCGCAGCACGTGGTTGAGCTGCTCCTTCATCTGCTCGAGGCCCTCGTCAATGACGCGCGACACATCGTCTTTGCTGGGGCTCTCGGCCTCGTCGATTGCTCTGGCACCCATTCTCTCGAGCCGCTTGCCCAGCTCGCGGCCCATGCCCAAGACCTCGCCCCTCAGCTCGCGCACCAGGGCCTTGACCTCGGCCGTCAAGCCGCCTCCCTGGGCAACGCTGTCCTTGACGGAGCGAATGATTTTGATCAGGTCCTCGTTGAGGAGCTCGGATCCTCTTGCCGACGGCACCGATGATCTGCGGAGCTCGCCATTGTGCAGCAGGCGCTGCACGCTGCCAGAGTTGCCGTATTCAAAGTCGACGTGGTCGTCGTCCTTGTCCGTCTTGGCATGGCGGCCTCGGACGGGGCTGCTCGACACAATGGCGCTTTCCGACTGCTGGCCAAGACTTTGCGCCAGCTCGTCCACCTTGGAAGCCGTGGCCATGCCAGACAGCTTGTCCGACAGGCGGTGCACGAGGTCGACAAGGGACTCGCTTCCGTCGTGGCTGCCAATGGTGCGCGCAATCTTTTCCAGCAGGGCCATTGAGGCCGAGTGCTCAGCAGCGGAGAGGGCTGGGGTGCTAATCGAGGCCCGGTCAATCGAGTCGGTGAAGCTCTTGATTGAGGGCACGCGAGCTAGCTGGGGCGGCTGAGCCCGGGGCGGCGAAGCGTAGTGAGGCTTGTTGTCGAGGTAGAGGCCCGAGTAATGGTCGTGGGACGCGATGCTGCTCGAGGCGTCGCTCATGTTGCCCACGAGGTGGCGAAGGCTCTTGCGGATGTCTTCGTCTCGGGAGCTCGTCACCTCCTTGAGGCTGAGCAGATCCGTGGCATTGTCCTTGCTGCGGCGGCTGAGCTGGTTCATCTCCTTGTGCAGCGAGTGGGCAATGTTTGTGAGGCTAAGCATCTGCGCCGACAGGCTCTCAATGGTGTAGGGGCCCTTTGAAGGGGCGGCATCAGGGCCCATGGACTGCAGGGCGAGCATGGTGGAGGACTGAGGCGGCGTGTGATCGCCCAAGATGCTCTGGGAGCCTGGGCGGCGCGGCGCAGGGCGGGCCAGAGGCGTCAGCGTGGGCGTTGAGGATTGCGAGGCCGCGTCCATGAAGCCGTCGCGGGCCTGCGTGGGAGTGCAGGGCCTGTCGTGCTTGTCGGGCGAGCGCGCCGCCTCGAGCATCAGACTCAGGTCGCGCACCGAGCCCTGCTGCAGCGACTGCATGCGGCGGTGCGAGGCGGCGCCCTTGACCAGTGCCTTGTCGGGCGACGCGTCGGCCATGCGCTTGGCCAGGGCAGGCACCAGGGCGGCGCTCTCGCGGGCGCGGTCGTTCATGGCGGCGTGGGCCGACTGGATGGCTGTCGACGTGCCCGCCCGCGAGCTGAAGCTGGGCGACTGGGGATTTAGAGGCAGCGGCGGCGGCGCGCGATCGGGGTCGGAGCTGTCCCACATGGGCACCAGTGCACGGCTGGCCTGGTCCTGTGCCTGTGACTGCAGCTGCGGCTGCGACTGCGAGTGCTGGTGCTGGTGCTGGTGCTGGTGCTGGTGCTGATGCTGTCGCGGCCGCCGCTCGCCGTCGCCTGCCCCCTCTCGGTCCGAGCTGGGCGGCATGCTGTGCGCGTCGCTGGAATGAAGGGCCCAGTTGTAAAGAATGCCGCTTGGGGCAGCTTTGATGACGTGCACGCAGCAGATTGATTCGTGCTGCTCAGCTTGCTGCTCAAGGCGTTGCTCAAGGCGTGGCCCAAGACGTTGCTCAAGTCTAGCTTTGCTTCGCCACTCTTTTCTAGGCGGGTCCTGCCACCTTTTTACCCTGCTCCTCACCGCCGCTTTTTAGGCGCCGCCACTTCGGCACGCCCAGTAGCTCCCGCCTCGTGTTGTCTTTTGCCTTGGTTGCCCCGGCAACACACCACCACTCCTCTCCTCCCCGCACCCAACCGCCCTCATGGCTGCCCAATCCTGCCAGCCCACCCAAGCACCACTAGCTACTACTAGTAGCCAATTCATTCACTCCCTCTATTGCCATGCTGCATGCTGCATGCTGCCATTGACCTGAGCACCTCTAATAAATCTCACCAACATGCTCCTGCGCTCCTCAGAGTTATCTCTGCCCCACCAATTGTATGTAACCACGAATACGACTACTACCCTACCACCTCTCTCCCTCGTATCCGCCTCTTTAAAAGCTTCTATGTCTACCTCTTGTCCACGTGCCTAATCGTACACCTCTTGTATGCCAAGCGTTTCAGCCTCGTCTGCTACTCGCTCCCCCCCCTCATCCCTACTCGCGCCCTGCCATCCGTCACCGTCGCAAAGCAACATCAAAGGCAGGAATCAGCGTTTGCGCAAGCCAAAATGAAAATACCAGCTTGGGTCCAGTCATGAGCAGCTAGACAAAGGTCAGCAGCTACCAAATCTTGGCTCCACATTGACACACAAACCTTGGGTACCAATCCCTTGAAAAAACTCGTCAGCCCTTCTTGACGAGCCATGTTTGCCACAATGCGGAATCCAGTTTCTGGATTCTCAAAGTTGCGGTTTTGGATGCGCGTCTTAACCACGTCTAGAGGTGCCGACACCACTAGCGATGCCGATGCACCAGCGATTGAAGCCACGAAATTCTGCATCCATGTGGCTTGATTGTAATCTTGCAGATGGAACAAAAACTCCTTTGCAAATGCAGAGCCACCAAAGAGCTACAATTGCTTCATGTCAGCGAGCCCTGTGCCTGCCCAACTGCAATCGCCATCAGCCTGCACCAGCTTACCGCAAATGATCCGGGAGCGTTTCTCGCGGCTGTCCAGCCCCAGCCTCGGTAAAGCCCGAGCCCTTCGTCGGTAATAATCTTAAAGATGCCCCGGCCCCTAAAAGCATCCGGATTTGTCTGCCGTTTAATCTTGAGCACGTCCAACGGTAATAGGATCACCTCTCCGATGCCAACCAGGCTAACATCAACATGCAGTCAGATCAAAATTCCAAAACGTCCATCCCCGTGGCTCCCTCAACGCTGCTTCTTACCTGCCCGCCGTCGAGTGCAACATGGCCTTGCCGGTTTTCTTGCCAAAGGCCGCCTCAAAATCATTGCTATAGTGCTTGGCCAGAAAGTCTCGCACAATGGGCTGCCCGCTATACTTGTATATTCTTTGCAACACTTTGTAGCCCGCCGCGTAGCCTAAACCTGGGAACAGCGAGAAAAACTTGCTGCCCACTGGAGCACCAGCATATTGTTTGAAGATAACTTGATTCAATTGACTGGCGTTGGTGATCTGCACACAGCACCTTTAGCAGCCCTTCGCCATGTGCCTGTCCGACATGCCTGCCTACTCTAGTCTGGTTGCTCATTAACCGCTTCGCAATCGTGTCCACCTTGAAAGTAAAAAGTCAGCATAGTTTAGAGCAGATTTGGCATTCAGTGGACCAACAGGGTGAAAGATGGCCAACTCGGCGATCCCAGCAGAGCCTGTCAATCACCGTCAGCAGACTGTAACCATAGAGGAGCATGCGGTAAAGCAAGCGGTCAAGGCAGCTCATACCAGAGCCGAGAAGCCTGGCAAGATTTGACTCCTTCTCCTGCTGCAAGGCAGCTCCCGGGGGCGACATAGTGGCGATGTGACTTGCTGCGTTTGAGATAGGTATTGAGGCCGAAGTTTTTCAACTTTTTCCCGCGAGCTGCCCAGTTAGGTAGGTGGGTACCTAGCCTACTACTAGTGTCGCTAGTACCTGCTAAGGTGCCGCCTAACTAATCTGGTACTGCTACTAGTAATCCACCCACTTATAGTACCTGCTAGGCCATGCGTAATAGTTAGTGCGTGTACATGCGCTCACTCAGGCACCCCGGTTCTAGGAGAGTATAGTAGTAGTAGTAGTACTACTACTACTAGTAGGCAGGTCAATTTCTGAATTTTGACTGGACAAATGCCTGCTTGCCTCTAATCTTACCCAATTTTATCAGCAGCAGCTTGTTGCCACGACTTCTACCCTGACATGCAGTCCATGCCCATACCCTATACCTCTCATCACAAGGCCTGTTTTCATTCAGTCAAGGCATACTTTTCACTGAGGATTAACTTCGCATTGGCAACGATTCTCATTAGCTTCAGGAATCGCTCTTGCTGAAGCTATTGGGAAGAGAATGCGGGGTATTCCTTTCCTTTCAAGTGGCCCTTTTGTAAGTACCAAAGGCTGTCTCCCATCCCGGCCGTGCTACCTACTGGGCGACTTTTGAGCTTGAGCTCATTGTCTTTGGGCCCGCCACTTGCTCTTTCAACCCTTCTAATAGTCTCGCAATACTGCCACCAAGTCGTCAAGTCTCATTACTTGACCCAAGAGTTTGTCTTGTTCCTCCAAGTGCCGGTTATACTTGTTATAATGCTCCGCCGTCATCACCTCTTCCTCTTTTCCCTGAACGTCTCGTCTTTCCACAAACAACAGAATGTTCCTTTCCTTATGCCTTTGCACCTGCAGTGTCTGCAAGCACCTAAGCATGGCTTTGTAAATGTCGTCTAATAATTGAGATTGCGTGCGCTCGCCGTCAAAAGACCAGAAGAAAAGTGTCCGATTGGCTAATCTGCTGTTGTCTTTTGGGACTTCTTGCACATCAACCAGGCCAGCCATTTGCATCGCCAGCATCTTTTCTTGCACATCCGATTTCTTCATGAGAGCCGTGGATGGCAGCATCTTCTCGTCAAGCTTGCCTCTTTCTCGCAGTATTCGAGTCAAACGAAGACCGTGCCGCCCATAAGATTGTTCGATATAAGCATCCAGCTCCGACTCGCGTAGGCTTTCCATGACTTGGCCCAAGTCAATTGCCCACTGTCCACGCCCATTGGTCCCGCAGTGTCGCACAAACCGGTGCTTGCTCTCAGAGAGCAGTAGAAGATGCTGCCGCATATATTCCAAACGGCTGTCCTGCGCTGTTTCATCTTCAAAGGTCACTTTGACTTGACGGCTGCCATTGCTTTGTGGGACTGTACGTGGTGCTGAGCTCTTTGCACCATTTTCATCATATGAATCGTCAGACATGGCTCCTCCATCTTTTGCCATCTCATCCGAGTCGTCTGAATCGCTATCATAATCAAGTGGCGACGGTTTGATCTTCTCAGCACAATGAATATCAATCTTATCTCTGGGTGCTTTGCCAATGCCGCTCTGTACATTGACATTTTCATCGAGTTGGTCGTATATCTCCACTGATGTTACCGTCACTTGCTGCAGACCACCTCCTTGTTCGCCAATTAGAGGGTCTGGCTGACATCTAGGAACCTGGGCAGTAAGGAGCTCTAGCAAGGTTCGGTAAACATGGCCCGTTACCTCGCCGAATGCATCTGCTGCGAATTGTGCGAGACGCTGATTTCGCAACTGCACCACACACTTTTCATTATTGACCCTCACAATGACATTTGGCTGTCTTGTGTCAGCATAGATCAAGTCCAAAGCCATCTTTTCTTCTTACATTGAGACGGGGCGCATCTTCTGCCAAGAGATGGCGAGAGGTGCTTGTGCCGTTTTGAAGCTTTCGTCGTTTAGTCACTGGGCCATTGGTTCGATCCAAATGCCGCTTCAAAGCCTTACTCTCCTCCTTGAAAGCTCTGAAACGCTCTACAATCTGAATGTGTTGCTCCGTCTTGTTCTTTGATGCCTTTTCACCAGGTCCAGTCATTGTCACGCTGGTTTCAATATCGCGGTAGATTTCCGTTGGGTTGCGGAAGCTTTCGGGACGGACAGTCTCCAAGATGTCTGCCTGTATGAGACGAGAGAGGGCAAGATGGAGATGATTTTCGGACTCGATGAGCCCTGAGGCCGGTGCGCCAGCATCTGTGGCAAACCCATTTGTTCTGGGTGTACGCGAGACAAAAGCATGCGTGAGATCGGCAATCCTGGCATAGCCCAAGAGCATTAGGGTCTGTACCAGCTCGCGCTCGGCTGTGCCGTACTGGCTGTCAATGATTTCGAGTATCTTTCCAGAGCGGACGAGGTTGTAGCAGGCGGCCAAGTTGGCTTCATAGGTGGTGACATTCGACGAGAGATCGACATGGTAGAACAGCAGGCTGTGTTGGATTAGGACGCCGAGTCCATTTCGCAAGTGCTGTGGCAAAAGAGACGTGTAATACGCCAACTGATTGATGTTGGAACGGCCTTTGGCAAAGAGGACCGCAAGGATTCGCTGCACATGCAAAAGAAATCAGCCTCGTGCGAAGCCACCATGAGACATGGCACATACCGAGGGAAGTTCGCCAAGAAGGTCGTTGACTAGGAGAGCGCAAAGCTCAGCAGCGTGTTTGGTCTGAGACTGGGGTTAGCTGCGGCGTGCAGTAAGCGGCGGGTGGCACGAACAACAAGCATTGTGGATCGCTCTGCTCCTAGAGATGCTCTCACTATCTCTAGAGCTGCCACGAATACTACCGGGAGATCATTGAGAAATAGATGTGTATCATTAGCCAGGCCCAGAGGCTTGTTCTTTTTTCTCCCACTTTGGAGGTTTAACAAGAATCGAGACGCGGCGAAAAAAAAGTGATGACTGATGCTGTGGAGTTTAAAGGGTATCTAAGCAAATGTAACTCCATGTCATGAGCACTGTACTACAACAACAACAACTACTAGTAGTACTCCGTACTAGTACTACTACTACTACTACTAAGTACTAGTACTAGTACTAAAGTACTACTACTAGTATTATATGAGCTATTATGACATGCCAGTGGCTACCGACCTGGAAGTGGCATTGGACCCGCTCCCTCTGGCCAATCAACAATCACGTGATTATTCCAGCTCAGCCGGCGCCGAAAAATAGACGGAGCTGCTTCAACGACACTCTTCCCTACCTTCCGACCGACTCCTATCGACCGACTGTCGATTGATCTCTACGCCCCTGACCTCGACCATGCTCTCGAGATCCGCCCTCGCGCGAAATTTGCACCAGGTCGTCCGGCGGTCCTGCAGCGTCCATGCGCTCCAAAATAGGGGCTTTGCTGCGGCAGCTTCTACAAATGCCTTCGATGTTGCCGATGTCTCTGGTCTCAAGGTCGCCTCGAGGGACACCCATGGCCCGGCAACTCGACTTGCCGTAGTCGCAAAGGCCGGCACCCGATACCAGCCACTCCCTGGGCTTTGCGTCGGACTTGAGGAGTTCGCCTTCAAGGTGAGCTTTTCCAGCCCAACCCAACCAATTCCTTAGTCGGAAGCTCATTTTGGCGCCATGTCACACACAGAACACGCAACGACGGACTGCGCTTCGCATCACTCGTGAATCCGAGCTGCTTGGCGGCCGATTGGCTGCTTCGCACACCCGCGAGGCGCTCCGAATCGAGGCTAGCTTCCTCCGCCAAGACTTGCCTTATTACGCCGAATTGTTGGCCGAGGTCATATCCATGACCAAGTTTACCAGTAAGACTCTTGGTCACCGGTTATGACGGATGACAGAAGCACCGAGTTAAGCCTGTGACAGCACACGAATTCCATGAGGATGTTGAGCGCGTCCTTCACATCAAGCAGGCTGCTTTGAATTCCGACGTGTCTGCCCTCGCCCTCGACAATGCTCATGCTGTGGCCTTTCACACTGGTCTTGGTGCTCCAGTGTATCCCTCGGTCTCGACACCCGTCCAAAATTATCTGAACGAAGAGTTTATTGCCAGTTATGCCGACGTTGTATACTCGAAACCCAATATTACCGTTGTCGCTGATGGCACTTCTGCCGAGCACTTGGCCAAGTGGGTTGATCAGTTCTTCAGCAACGTCCCAGCTTCTTCCAATAGTGGACAGACACTCAAGACTGAACCCTCCAAATACTACGGCGGCGAACAGCGGCTGAGCCATACTGCCGGGAATTCCATGGTGATTGCATTTCCTGGTTCCAACAGTAATGGCTCAAACCCCGAAATGGCGGTCCTTGCCGCGTTGCTGGGTGGCAAGCCAACCATCAAGTGGTCTCCTGGCTTCGGTCTGCTTTCCAAGGCGGCAGCGGAAACACGCGGTCTCTCAGCCATATGCAGGAATCTGTCATACTCGGATTCTGGTCTTGTTGTTGTGGAGCTCTCTGGAGCGGCCGCAGCTGTTCGCCGTGGCGCTGAACACACAGTCAAGGCCATAAAGAGCATTGCAGACGGCTCCGTTAGTGGCGAGGATGTGACAAGGGCGATTGCGAATGCCAAATTTGACCTTCTCGACGCGTCTCAGCTGCAAGGCCCAAGCATGTTGCTGGCAGGGTCTGGCATACTAAACAGCGGCAAGCCCACGGAGCTGGCGTCTCTGGCCAGCGCATTTGAGTCGGTGACCAAAGATCAACTAACAACCGTATGATGCCTCAAATTGTACTATCTCGATGTGTGGAGTTCTAGCTAACCAATAATTGCAGGCGGCCCAATCACTACTTCAAGACAAAGCGACAATCTCGACTGTGGGTGACTTGTTCGTGCTTCCTTTTGCTGCGGATATTGGCCTGCGTGTATAATGGTCTCTTGGGGGCGTATAAAACTGTGTATCAATAGAGGAAGACTTCCATATTAGATTGATGCAGAGGGTCATGCATCTGCTGTGCATATTCCTTAAGCCATGAGGTTTGGCAGCAAGTGAGATGCGCACGCGGCTTCTCCGCAATACCAGCGATGCTGATACCCTCAGCGTCATGATGTGGACATAGGACTTAGGGAAAAGTGATGCAAAGAGCCATGTTGCACCAACCTTGACAGTTTGAAAAAGCTACTCCTTACTTCCATCAGGACAGTTCAGTCGCAATTGAAATATGGGCATGTCTGCATGTGCAGCTCAGCTTTGTCACGGTGATAATCAAGCCCTCAGCTGTCGTGAAGAAGGGTTACATTGGTAGAGATAGTCTTTGCGGAGCTCAACTCATGCAAGAGGCAATCACGAACACCCGCTGCGCCAAAGGAGGCCTTGGTTCGAACAGGCGGTGCAGTTGCGCCCTAGGTCAAGGCAAATGCACACGTGCGCTGTATTTTGTACACAGTATGTCAGCTACGGATGCGTGCGGTAGCCATCTGCCTCGTGCCTCCTACCGGAAGCTCCAAGCTGCGGTAGATACCTGTCCAGGTACTCAGCATTCCAAGGTACTTGGCCAGTACCTGAGCATCTGCTAATATTTTAATATTTTTTTTATTATATAGTATACTGTGCCGTGTGGCATCAAACACGGAATCTCTCCATGATGGAAACAATGGCGCTAATTGAGAAAAATTCTGGCGCCTATGTCGTATCAATGGCCTTGAATTCATATCTCAAGCAGTTCAAAACCAGAGTCTAAGCCGGGGTAGAGCTGCAATGGTCAGTGGCGCAGAGGTGAGGATTAAGTAGATACCTAACGATATGTACGGATAGAGTAGCGCCAGTAAGGAACCTTTTTTTTTTTTTGGGACGGCACGCAAGCCTGCAACGATGTAGTGGATAGCTGCCCATCCAAGACTTTGCAGTGCTGTCACACAGCACAACTCCAGGTATGGATGCATGTGCCAAAACTAGACAAGTATCAATGCGTCAGATTGGACTGGCCTGACAGACGAAGCCCCTTGGGACAGATGTTGGCCCGGTACGGCCCGCGTGCAATTGCAGCAAGTGCCGACAGTGTGCTTTGCTTGCAGACACAATGAGCCTCGCACTGTACTCAGCTTAGCCCCTCGCTCCTGAGTCCTATCCGTGAGCGTCTGCCCACCGGCGGCGACGGCCCACCAAACCCTCCTAGCCTCTTTATCGGCAATAATAATCCCCAAGTTAGCAAGAGCAGGGTACCTGGGAGAAAACAACGTTGGACACCCTCAGCACATCAGCTCTCTGCTGGTCAACCTCGTCTCTGTCCCTTTTCCCGCTCCCAATTTCTATCATCGCATGCCACTTCGGCCCTTTGCGACGCACTCGTAGCAGCGTCGAGCTGGACGGCACAGCGGAGACGCCATCTCCTAGATTCCTGTCGTTCTCTTCTGTCCTCGGGTAGGCATTTGCATCTTTCTCTTTCCCTTGTCATCAAGCGCCTTGCGCCCCGAGACATGCGTCATCGTCTGTCCTGACGCTCTGGAACTCGGACGGATGCTCCGCACAAAAAGCTATGGCGCCGCCGCTTCCTGGGCTCTTTGCTGACTTTTGCATCACAGGTCTTATCACGAGCAAGCCTTGGCAGTGAAACCTCCTTCTAGGAGCCTGACCAGACTGTAGCTTGTTGCCTGGTCTTAGTGACACACTGGTCGTTTGCAATCATCCCAAGGTTCGTTGAATCTCCCTTTGTTCTTTGTCTTGCACCAGAGCACCTGCCACTTGTGCCATGTCGCCTCTCGTCAGACGCATGTGCGCTGCACTGCCCTCTTCAAAGGCCAAGAAAGAGAAAAGGCCCGACCATCTTTCTCAAGCGCCGCTTGACTGTCTCAACCCTTCCCCTCCCCCACAGTTATCATTCTCAGAAACGCTGACGAGTAGATATCCTCTGGGCAGAACAAAGTTGCAAGGACGTGCAGACAGACGACGGCGCCGGCGTATTGTAGACACCACTTGTGGCAGAGTTTTGGCTCTCGCCTGGAGGTTGGAAAGTGGCAGATTTTAGCAGCAATTACCGACGCTACGTGACAAGGTCGAAAACTCTGCGAGATGCCTATTTCCAAGAAAGAGAACGTTGCTGGCGGCAACGCCACCAAGCTCGACAGCCGGACACAAAACGGTTCGCCATTGTGCATGCCAAATACAATGCAAATGTACTTACCCAAAATCGCAGGTAATCGCCCCGGCTTCCGCACCGATGCCGCTATCTCCAACAATCGCTTTGGTAACGAGAGAACATTGCAGCCATGGGTCCCGGACTCGAACGACGGCATGGATGGAAGCCTCGAGGCATCGGCCGGAGGTGGTCGATGGGATCAGTTTGCCGAGAACGAGAGGCTTTTTGGCCTCAAAACAGACTACGACGAAAACATTTACACGACTGCCATCAACAAGAATCACCCGCAGTATAAAGAGCGTTGTGCGGCTGCAGAGAGAAAAGCAAGGGAGATTGAGCGCAGCGCGCCCGCCACTGCCCACGTTGCTGAGGAGCGTATTATGGACTTTACAGGTGGCAGCGGTCCCAGCGGTGACAACGAAGAAGACAAGTACGTATCACAATGGCCATATCTAGCTCTTTGTTGCGACTGACAATGCCCTGTAGGTATAGCGGTGTCCGGCGCCAGGATCTACCCCTTGTGAATGCGGGGCGCGAAAACAGGTATACACCACCGGCCAGGAGAGCTCCAGCTGGCCAGTCTACAGTCAAGGGAGCTCCGGTGGATCCGGCCATCATTTCGTCACAGATTAAAGGTCCCTCCAAACGACAGCAGGCAGCTTTGGACCAGGGCCGAACTCAGGTCAATGACACCAACAAGAATGGCGTGCCTGCCAAGATTGAGAGTCAGAAGTCAGGTCAGGCCAAGCGTGCCGAGGAGAAGACGGGAGAAATCAAGCCGGGAGGCTCGACGCGCGAATCCAAGACTCCAGATGCTAAAACAGTAGACAAGGCTACAGACAAGGCTACAGCTCCCTCGTCTGCGGCTGCACCCGGCCGTCAACTACAGACCAAGGAAGGAGCGCCAAGTGCCGCGTCAACAGTGGAACGCGACGTTTTGAACTCGTTTAAATCATTTGCCTCTCAGCAAAGACTCAATGCTGAGAAAGTGCGCAGCAACAAGGCTCGAGCCGATAAGGAGGTAAAACTGACCGAGTTGAAGAAGTTTGCAAACAGCTTCAAACTTTCGACTCCTGTACCTTCAGATCTTGTCTCTATCATTGCTAAAGACCCAATCAAGCAAAAGGAGATCCAGGCCAAGGCAATAAAGAATGCTGAGGAGATGGCCAAAACCAAGGCAGAATTGGCATCCAAGGAGAAGACACAATCTGCCAAAGAGGGTCCAACCAAAGCTGCAGAGCACAGCACGGCTGTTAACGCTGCTGAAGGCAGACAGAGCCGCGTACCAGGAGCCCCGCAGGTCAGTGGTGCCGCCGGCTCTGGCAACAACAGGCATGCCGGACCTCGCCAGCAGTTTCCTGCTCAGGTGTATCATGTTCAGCCTTTTAGGAACAGTCGCGGTGGTGGACAACACACGACCACTCAGCAGCAGCAACAGCAGCAACAGCAACAGCAACAACAACAACAACAGCAACAGCAGCAGCAGCAACAGCAACAGCAACAGCAGGGTGGAAACTTGGCCCAGCGGCTGCGCCATATGGAACAACATCGATTTTCGCAGCCCGTGCCGCCAGTGCAACATGCGGCTGGCCCTGAAGTGCGAGTCCCTCCAACCGGGCCGGCAAATCATGTGGATGCCGGCTTCGCACGGCGGCTCAGCGGAGCCCCTGGGCATTTGGGAACCAATAAGCTCAATCCCAACAGCCATGAGTTCAGACCGAGCCCCTTTGCAGCGTCCTTCAACCCAAACAGTCATACCAGTAGCAGCTCGAGTCCACGAGCACCAGTGAGTCATGTTGCAGCCGAGAGCCCCGCCTCTGCCAGTTTGCATGCTGGGCAACTCATACGGCGAAAGACAAAGTCTGTGGACGTGAGCAAGTGCTTCATCTTGTCGCACATCAAGACGATAAGCCCGCCTCAAGGACGAAACTGGGACGACAACGGAGGCCTACGACCTTCTTTTGACACGCTTCCCACTTGGCGACAGCTACAGGATGACGAAAAGGCTGACTCCACCATGCACCTTACTTACAAGGAGTACTTTGACCGCCAGCCCTTTGCGAGCCAGTCCATGACGACGCCTAACCAGCCACATGCCCTGCCGCAAATGGCACATCAGCATCAGTTGCCCTTTCATCTACAACATGGCGCTCATGGCATTGTTCCACGACAGTCGCCGCACATGCCGCCAATGCAAATGCATGCACCACAGCATGGCCCTGTGCCTCATCCGCCCTTTGCATCTGAGGATCATAGAATGATGCACTCAAACTCTGCTTCGTCGTTTGCTTCGCCACGCATGGGACAGCTGCCGGTTGCATACCCTACGCCGGTGCCGTATAACCAGCCCATGTTTATGGGGCCCAATACGCCTCAAATGGGACAGTACCGAAGCTTTTCCAACAACCCCCACTATACACCGCCTCAACAAGGTCAGATGAGCGGCCCCATGATGATGCATCCACAGTTTATTCCGGGGCCTCAGGGGATGATGGCAGCTCCGCAGATGGTGTACCACGGC
The DNA here is from genome assembly GCA_002591415.1 of Ophiocordyceps australis. NCBI lineage: Eukaryota > Fungi > Ascomycota > Sordariomycetes > Hypocreales > Ophiocordycipitaceae > Ophiocordyceps > Ophiocordyceps australis. The sequence continues at coordinate 273,500 of NJET01000008.1, read as the reverse complement.
GGGCATCCGCAGTTTATACCGCCAGCAGGACCGCCGCAGCCCCTGGCCGCTGTTAATGGCGGCTATCCCAGCCCAGGGCGGCCAGCGGCGCCGGTCATGGTGCATCAGGGTTCGCAGCAAGGTCAGGCCATGTACGGCATGAGCCCCAATGTGCAGTTCAACCAGCCAGCGTACGTTCCAGGACAGCCCAATGGACCAAGTCAGTGACGGCTTTCCTGTTGGGCTGGGAGCCTTGTGCGTGGCTGACTTGATCAGTGTCCAGCGCGGAAGGCTATGACAGCCCCGAGTTGCAACATGCTCTGCTTATTGTGCCACACCACAGCTCGCTGCAGTGGAAGGCTGGCAACGGCTACGGCAAGCATGCCCATCACTACCGCCAGGTTCGCCATGTGACCTAGCTTGCGAATTGGGGTCCGCATTCGACTTTGCTCAAAGCTGCGTAGGGCAGCCTAGTATGCGCTACAGCACCGTGCACATGACTTGTGCTAAATTATCTGTCATGGGTCAACACCATCTGTGATTGTTTTCGTCTCGAAATCCAGGCTACATGTTGTGCAGTTTGGCTCAATGCAGCATATATCATTTCCAGAGTTTCAATATGGGGCATTGGTAGGCAGCACAGCTAACGAGGGAGACGGACAGGCGTGTGTTGAGTGACTGGTGGGAGAGGTGGCGCCATGAGTGTCCAAGGGACATGGCGGCTGAGGGCCAAGAGGCGAGTCGGCAGCGAAAACCAAAGGCGATACAGCGAGGGGGGTACCTTGAGTAGAAGCCGGGGCCCGTCCAGCCGATTGTTATGGACTGAGAGCCATGATAACAAGTGCTGGCAGCGGTTCCACTGACTGTTCAGCTCGTTGACTCAAGACAGTGGGGGTCACTGAAGGAGTCGGACGCGAGTGGCAAGTGGGCAGTCCAAGGATGAATTTGCCCGTTTGCAAATGCTACCGGGATGCTGAAAAGTAGTAGTGCCAGTTGAGGAAGGGTCAGGTGGAGAGCGAGCGGTGAGCGAGCTGGGATTTGTTAGTTAGCAGAGAGGCTGAAACAGCAGAGTAGTGACAAGGATATTGGGGGATGGGTTGAGAGTTGTGAAGACTAGCATGCAGAATTATGGTTAGCAGGCAGTCACAACTAGTAAGTCGTGTGCTACTAGTTGTAGAGCGAAGTGAAGAGTAGTAGTGAAGCAGAAGCTACGTTGCGATGCCAAAGACAAGACTATTAGCGTCATAGAGAAGGTGATTAATTCAAGACAAGATGCAAGGAAGCATTGTTGCTAGTGAGAGTAGCCAAAGCATGGCGCATGTACTGATTGCGTAGCGTAGCGTAGATGTAATATAGGTATCAAGTGCTTAATGCTTCCATGATTATTTGGGTGTTGGGGATATAGGGTGAAAAAGGTTGCTTGCCCAAGTGTTGTGTAAAGCTGAATGTAGATATCTATGCAATGTGCATAAGGCAAAGTCTAGTATGCCATGTATTGAAACTAAGTCTTGGCAGTCCAAGTAGAACAAGGCAGCAAGTGTTGAGTAGGTAAATGAGAGAAGTGGGGGTTCCAAGAGAAAAGGACAGAAGCCAAGTTGGCTCTCTTTGCAGGCATGTGGAGGGATAAGAGGCAAGGTAATGTTGAAGGCAGGACATGAAGATGTAAGGGCGCATTGGTGGGGGGAGTTATGAGTGTTTGTTTGGCCGAGTGGCAGGTATGACTAGTAGCCAGGAGAAAAGGGGCGCAAGAGAGAGAACAAGGAGGCTCTGAACAAGCGCAGTTAATTTATCAATAAAGCGGTCAAATGGGTTACATTGTAGTGGTTGTTTAGTATTGGCGCTTAACAGCATGCAGGTAGGTTACATATGCATGGGCTAGGAAAGGATAGTTAGAGAAGAGAGTAAAGCAGATTGGGGAGGTGGGATAGCAGAAAGAAACAAGAGTGGAAATTGTCTCTTCAGATTCAGGTGGCGAAGGGGGTTGGGGACAAAGGCGCCAGCTGTGACGAGGATAGAGTAGGGAAGGTGCATGATGGGGTGATTTGCCGTATGGGAGAGGATGGGAAAACCAAGGACAGGCTACGGACAGGCTACGGACAGGCTACGGACAAGCAAGACGGATTATGCAGGGGAGGCATAATTGGGGAGGCGACGTTGCAGTCTGGAAGCTGTCAGTTTGAGGTGAAACAAGGCATCAGGAGATGCATTCAAAAGACGACGATTAATAGTGGGCTCCAGCGGCAATGAAGGCCAGACATGGTGTCGAAGAAGTGTAGACATGTGCAACGGGGCGGCCCGATATGACAAGTGGATGGAGACAACTGGCGCGCGCATGGCTCCCCCTGTTTATCCACTTTCCACCTGGCTCTCAATTTGGGATGGATCCGAGCTTAGGCCCAAAGCGGCATGTTGCTGCTGGAGGAGGAAGCTAGAGGCTCAGCATCATGGGACGAGGCCGCATCAGAGCGTTTCAAGACACCATGGCCATCCATGGCTGCTGTTTGTCACGGTTGACGACGAGACGAACGGGTGCGTGGCATGGCGCTATTCATTGTCGGCGTGGCGGCGAGCACTCCTAGCAATCTCGACTTGTGACAAGCATCTAATATTCCATGGACAGGGCTGCTGCGTGGGGGCTTGTCTGACGCGCCATGATGCCAGGTCGAGATGCCAGGTCGAGATGTCAGGTCAAGATGGCACATTGATGTTTTTTTTTTGTTGTCCAGCCTTGTTTCCGTCCCAAGTTTGTTCAAGACTGCAATGCTATAAAGCCGGCCTTTGTTTCCTGACACGACTTGACAACTCGGCCTCTTCTTTCTCCTCCAAGACACAGCAAGTCTGTTTTCTTGCCCACTGTTGCTTCTTTACATTCTTTGAATATCCTTGGGACAAGCCTGGTTCTTGTCGCCTTGTGTCCCTTTGTTGCCGTTTGTATATTACATTACATTGCTTGCTACTTGCTTCAAACTCCAACTTGACACTCCTTCTACTTGTCTCTTTTCTTTTAGAAAATTCTTTTTAGAAAAAGGGAAAAAAAAAGTCCCTCTCAAACACACACACACACACACAAGGCAAACAAGAGACAACTTGCCCGCCATGAAGACGAGTGTTTCCTTGGCGGCCGCCCTGCTTGGGCTCTTGTCGCTTGGCCAGGCGCACATGGAGATGAAGAACCCGCCGCCGATCCGGTCCAAGTTCAACAAGAACACCAACGACATTGACTACGACATGACGTCCCCGCTGAGCTCGGGCGGCGGCAACTTCCCCTGCAAGGGCTACCACAAGCTTCTGGGCACGCCCCAGGCGCAGTCGGTGGCGGAGTGGGTTCCCGGACAGTCGTACAAGATGACCATTGTTGGTGGCGCGGCGCACAATGGCGGCTCGTGCCAGGCGTCGCTGTCGTTTGACCGTGGGGCCACGTGGAAGGTGATTCACTCCTACATTGGACACTGCCCCGTGGTTGGCTCGTCCGACTATGAGTTTACGCTGCCGAGCGACACGCCGCCGGGCGAGGTGCTGTTTGGCTGGAGCTGGTTCAACAATGTCGGCAACCGCGAAATGTACATGAACTGCGCCGTCATCACCATCAAGGCGGCCGGAGGTGCCAAGAAGCGCGGAGTCTCGCAGTCCATCCACAGCCGTCCAGACATGTTTGTTGCCAATGTGGGCAATGGCTGCGGCACTACCGAGGGCACTGATGTCATGTTTCCCGACCCGGGCCCAGATGTCGACATGAAGTCCAAGAAGACGTCGCCCCCCAGGGGTAGCAAGTGCCCAGCCGGCAATGGCGACCCTCCGCCGCCCCAGGACCCTGCCGACGGAAGCGATGCTGGCGATGAGCAGCCCAAGGAGCCTCAGGAGCCAAAGGAGCCAAAGGAGCCAAAGGAGCCAAAGAAGCCAAAGAAGCCATATCCCGTTCCTGGCCAGCCCAAGGAGCCCCAACAGCCCAAGGAGCCTCAGCAGCCCAAGAAGCCTTATCCCGTTCCTGGACAGCCCAAGGAGCCCAAGGAGCCTTATCCCGTTCCTGGCCAGCCCAAGGAGCCCCAGCAGCCCAAGGAGCCTCAGCAGCCCAAGAAGCCTTATCCCGTTCCTGGCCAGCCCCAGGAGCCTCAGCAGCCAGACAACAGCAGCAGTGACAACCAAGACGGCAGCAATGGCAGCAATGACGGCAATGACGGCAATGACGGCAGTGACGGCAATGGCAATGGCAATGTCCAAGAGCCTTCCACCACGCTCCAGCCTCCCAAGCAGGACCCCGTTGCCAAGCCGGCAGGACAGCCCAAGAAGCCCTTGGGTGTGGTGAACCCAGTCTCCAACAAACCGGGCAACACCACCACCAAGCTCTACCCGGCTCCAATTCCCGCCCCTGTGGCTTCTCCGTCGACCACTTCAAACGGAAACTGCTGCTGCAACAACGACAACTAGTAGTCTTGTCAAGGATTGCTGACGAGTGGCCAACTTTGACTCTCATGATGCAAGCTTTTCTTTTCTTCTTCTTCTTCTTCTTCTTCTTCTTCTTCTTCTTCTTCTTCTTCTTCTTCTTCTTCTTCTTCTTCTTAAAAAGAAAACGCCCCTTTTTTTATTTGTGTATTTTCATTATTTTCATTAGTGTGTGCTACCATGTAAATATGTCAGAGTATTCTTGTTGACTTGAGGACGCTGAGCGGGAAAACAATCAAGACCAAAAGAAATGCAAGGATTCAATGATTCAATGCTCCACCGTGTGCAACTAGCCACAATTGTGTGTTTGTGTGCCTGTCTGTAATGGGAATACTAGTAATAAAAATGGCTCGTCTCGTCGGCGCTTGGCGCTGCAGACATGGATACGGATGGCTCCAGGGTAGCCGGATGGTGCGGCAAAAGAGGGAGGCTGTTATGCCTCGTGCTGCTCGCTTTGAATTTGGGCCCTCAACGGCAACACATGACGACAACAAGAGCTTACTGGCGTCAATGGCAACGGGCGGTGTCGGCCGTCGACTTGGGCACAAGGCAAAAAGCCAATGAGCAAAGTGCCAGTGTCGCATCTCAGGGTTGGAGTCGAGGCCTGGCCAGGCCAACTGGGCTTGCCACAACGGGCCTAGTGCGGTGCTCAGCCCAAGGCCCCACCGGCCGTTGCGTGGGCGCGCCCTCGCCTCTTTGCATCCTCGTGTCCCTCGTGCCTCGTGCAAATCTCGCTCCTCGTCTCACGCTGCTCCCTTGCCCTCTTGACGCAGCTCCTCTGCGGCCTTGCCTGGCCCGCGGCTTGCACAAGTCGACGCACGCCCTTGCTGCTCCTGCCCCTCTCCCAAGTCGTCTCGTCAGTGCGCCGCGGCGCAAGCCCTCTGTCTGCTCCCTCTGTCTGCTCCCTCCATGGCTGGGCCGACGTCGCCGGGAAGCGAATGTCCCACGGTTGCGCCGCCCCAGCTGCCCGCCGGCTGGATTGCGCAGTGGGACGGCGCCAGCAAAAAGTACTATTACGTCCAGCTTGCCACGGGCGTTTCCCAGTGGGAGGTGCCCACTCAGGCCGTCCAGACGCCCGCCCACCAAGTTGACCATCCCTTTGGCACTCCGCCCGATGGCCGCCCCAGCCAAGACTCCAGCCACCGCGAGCTCATCACCCATCCCGATGGCTCCCAGACCTTTAAACATGCCGACGGCACCATGGAGCCCATCATGGCCGACGGCTCCCGCGGCCCAGGCGGCCCAGACGGAGACCGCGGCCTTGGCGTATGTGCCTCTCTCATGATGCTCTCGCCCCATGCTCTCCCTTGACGCTCTCGCCCCATGCTCTCTCCTTGACGCTCTCCCTCGACCCTCTCGCCTCCGTCGTGCCACATGCTAATAGCCCTCTCTGTCTGCACACAGTCCATGGCCATGAATGCCCTCCTCGGCGGCAAGAACTCGGGCGGCGGCGGCGGCGGCCTCGGCAGTCTGGCCAACCAATTCCTCGGCGGCGGCTCCGCCCACGGCAACAACACCAGCAGCGGCGGAAAGAGCACCGCCGGCAAGCTTGTCGGACAGCTGGCCTCGAACCTCCTGTCGCCCTCAAACAAGCCCGAGCAGCCCCAGAACTACCACGGCGGCGCCGGCTCTGGCACCTCATCCTCTACCCCGGGCGGCCTCGCCGGTGCCGTCTTTGGCGGCGTGGCCAACATGTTTGGCGGCAAGCAGTCTCACGGCTCCGTAAGCCTTGTCCAGCCCCCCCTGTGGTCTTCCACCCCCCTGGCTGACTCTGTCGCCTTGTCTAGAATCAAAACTTTGGCTACTCCAACTCGGGCACAGGCGGCTCCTACTCTGGCCAAGCACCCACATACAATCCTCCTGGGTCCGGCCACTCTTCTTCACCTCAAAACTCCTCAGCCTCTCACTCCAATCAGCACCATGGCTCCCAGAACCAGTCTTTTCCGCCTCCCCCCTCTGGAGGACCGCCGCCCCAGCCACATGGACAGCACGGCCAGTCCTATGGAGGACACCATTCAGGCAATGGCGGCTACTCCTCGGCCTCGCACCCACCTTCATACGGCCAGCCTCATCAGGACTCGCCTGGCGCCTACGGCCAAGCTTCCCATGGTGGCTACGGCCAGGGCGCCTATCATCAGGGCCACCCCGGCGGACAAGGCCACCAAGCTCCTTCTGGGTACAACTCCTCCTATGGAGGCTCAGGGGGCCATTCCTATGGCGGATACAGCCAACAAGGCTCATATGGCGGCGCCAGCGGTGTCGGGCATTATTGACCTGCTAATTTGTCCATCTCGACAACGGATAGATGGACTGGTCCAAAAAAAAAAAGAGAAAAAAAGAAAAAAAAATAGTCAAAGCCATTTCGCATGTTGTGGTCACTCAACCAATGGTGGAGAAAGTAAATGGAGTCCATGTGTCGGCCAGTGCTTGGCCCAAGCGAAGCGCATCAAGACCATGTTGTTGGCACGAGGTTGTATGCTTGAGTAGGTAGGTATGCTGATTTCGCCCTTGTATATGCATTTGTTTCTATGCACTTGTTTCTGATGACCAAACATCATTATCAAATTTGCCGCCGTCGGGCGAGCAAGTCGTGCTTCATGTATATAGAAGGCGACGCTGCATTGCCGTCGGATGCATGGGATATGAGAGATTCCAATGTTTTGTCTTGTTTTGTCTTGTTTATCTAGTCTTGCTTCTTTGGCTGGCCCTCGATCGAGGTAGCAACAGACTGGAGGGTAGATATGATGCATCGAGCCGCTAAGTAAGTCATGAATGCTACTATAATGAGATAGCAAGCTGTCGGGACCAAGGAGCGAGGGAAAACGCCCAACAGATAGGGGTCCAAAATGATATCAACTAGCACCGGCGGCGGGTACGTCATGAGCTCTACATTGTGCGAAAAGTAGTCGGCAGCGGCCTCGACGCGAAAGAGCAAGGCCGATGTTTGCTCTTGGTGGCTGAAAACAGCAGCGTCTGGTTGCCCTTGGACGGCATACTGGGCCAAAGACTGTCCAAGTTCCTGTGACTCCCAGACATGGCCAAGCTCGTAAACATCAAACTCAAACTTAGTTGGTTCCTAGCCACAAGGTCCATGTGAGCATGAGGCCACCCAGCCAGCAGTAGCCTAACCACTTACAATGGCAGCCCAGCAGACGCGCACCTCGTACTTCTGGCCATGTTGGAGGCCATCAAGGAGGAGCCAGCTGGGGTGTCCCTTGGCATTGTTCATGGGAAAGACACGGCTGAGATTGGAGCGCATCCATGGCCAATGGGGTGCAAGGGCGGCAATGTCGACATGAGAGAGCACAGCTTCGGCTAAGCTTTTGCCTACGGGAGCCGGGCCGGTAAAGACGACTTTTTCAACATTGGCCACCGCCACCACAGATAGCAGGGCCACCACCAGCATCAGCAGCTTGCGAGGGCTGTTGTTGTACGGCTTCATCTTTCTGCCTTTGTATCTCGTGCGTCATGGCTCAACACGGCCGAGTGGCGCCAGCTCTAGCATGTGCTGAGCTTTGTAGGGGCTCAAAAATAAAGGGCTTGCAGGCGAGAAGCCAAATATTGCCCACTTGTGGAATTGTGTTTTGCAAAGATGGACGCACAGAGAAAGTGTCTATGTGTAATGAAAGGATAGCAATGAGCTTGGCCTGACGATGAAAAGGGGACGTCAGCTGAGGCCAGCTTTTGCCGACACGTGGATTTGGTGTCGCTACGTGTAGGTACCGCATCTCCTACATCATGTACTCACTACTACTAGTAGTAGTAGTACCTACTACTACTACAGTAATAGTAGCAGTAGAGGGGTACGAGCGGCTCAGAAGCGAGGCCTTTGCCTTTATTTTCGCAACAGCCCTCACTCTTCGCCTCTTGGTGCGCGCCACGCTCGATATTCGATATACATACCTGTGTACGTGTCGTGCGGGCCAATTCAAGTTGCGGAAGCCTGATAGACGAGACTTGTTGGAGACAAGATGGACCAGCAGGGAGCTCGTTCTCTCACCTTGAAGACGCCCCGTTGCGCCATGGCGCCAATGTACCGCTACGTCCAAACGGCCCAGCGTGTACAGTGCGCGCGCACAGGGGTAAACACGCCTACAGGGCCCCAGAACCGCGTAGTGGGGCGAGCGGTGAGCTCCAACACAGTGCGCATTGGACGCGCCTGCCCCTCTCACCAGGACCTGCTGCTGCAAGACAAAAGTCAACAAATCAAGTGCACGACTCCCCCTGTGCGCCCAAATTTCCCCCCACCTTTATTTTCTTCCTCCCCCGTCGCCCCCGACAAACAACTTGCACTTGCTCTCTCCCTTTCTGCCCTAGCATTCGTGCCCGATACTGCAACTTTCCAGCGACGACGAGAGACGCCGCCTGTTCCGTCTTCTTTGCCATTTGCTGCTTCTCTGATTCGGCCCAACAACAGCCTATTCCTTTCTCCATTTTCCCTCGCAGTCTTGCAAACATGCGTGAAGTCATCAGCATCAACGGTAAGCTCTAGCTCGTGTCCTTTACGCGTCGTTGCCCTAGCCACCAAGCTCGTCGCCTTGTGTCTGCATCACATTGCGCTGACGCACCCTTCTAGTCGGCCAAGCTGGCTGCCAAATTGCCAACTCGTGCTGGGAGGTAAGTTTTGCCTTGCTGCAAAGAATTCTGCTCAATGGCGCCTTGTACTGACTCAATTTGTTCAGCTATACTGTCTGGAGCACGGAATACAGGTATATTTACTGCCACTGCCTCGCTCGCCTTGATACAGTCGGATTCGGCTAACGCGCATTTGCCCGCTTTAGCCTGATGGCTATCTCACTGAGCAGCGCAAGGCGCAGGATCCTGACCAGGGCTTCAGCACCTTCTTCTCGGAGACGGGTACGGACCCATGACCATCAGTCTTCTCCCCCCCCCCAATCTTGCAAATCATGTTTCTGAACAAAATCCCTTTTTGGGGGAATCTAGGACAAGGGAAATATGTCCCCAGGGCCATTTATTGTGATCTCGAGCCCAACGTCGTCGACGAAGTTCGCACCGGTCCCTACCGTAACCTCTTTCACCCCGAGATGATGATCACGGGCAAGGAAGACGCCTCCAACAACTATGCCCGAGGCCACTACACCGTGGGCAAGGAGCTTATTGATGGCGTTTTGGACAAGATTCGCCGCGTTGCCGACAACTGCGTGGGTCTGCAGGGATTTCTTGTTTTCCACTCTTTTGGCGGTGGCACTGGCTCCGGGTTTGGTGCCCTTCTCATGGAGCGCCTTTCTGTCGACTATGGCAAGAAGAGCAAACTCGAGTTTTGCGTCTACCCTGCTCCTCAGACGGCCACTTCTGTTGTTGAGCCCTATAATTCCATCTTGACTACTCACACCACGCTCGAGCACTCTGACTGCTCTTTCATGGTGGACAACGAGGCAATTTATGACATCTGCCGCAGGAACCTGGGCCTGGAGCGCCCCAACTATGAGAATCTCAATCGTCTCATTGCGCAGGGTACGTTGATGTATAGAGAGGAGGTCCAACTATAGTCCCAGCTGACGAAATACGTGGATAGTTGTGTCGTCCATTACGGCGTCGCTCCGCTTTGATGGTTCCCTCAACGTCGATCTCAACGAGTTCCAGACGAATCTCGTGCCATATCCCCGCATCCATTTCCCCTTGGTGGCCTATGCGCCCGTCATTTCGGCCGCCAAGGCTGCACACGAGGCAAATTCGGTACAGGAGATGACCATGTCTTGCTTTGAACCCAACAACCAAATGGTCAAATGCGACCCGCGACATGGGAAATACATGGCCACTTGCTTGTTGTACCGCGGTGACGTTGTGCCCAATGATGCACATGCTGCTGTTGCAACCCTCAAGACGAAGCGAACTATTCAGTTTGTCGACTGGTGCCCTACAGGTTTCAAGCTTGGCATTTGCTACCAGGCTCCCATGAACGTTCCCAACGGTGACTTGGCCAAGGTCAACCGTGCAGTGTAAGAAGCCTCACACAGCTGTCGTGTCAATTTTTTTTTTTTGCTGACTTGTTTGATAGCTGCATGTTGTCCAATACGACTGCAATCTCCGAGGCCTGGAGCAGTCTATCAAACAAGTTTGACCTTATGCACGCGAAGCGCGCTTTCGTTCACTGGTATGTTGGCGAGGGCATGGAGGAGGGTGAGTTTTCTGAAGCTCGTGAGGACTTGGCTGCACTTGAGCGCGACTACGACGAGGTTGCTGCCGATTCCATGGGTGAAGAGGAACTTGAAGCCGAGTATTAGATGTCGTCTTGGAGAAGTGTGTTTGAGGAGTGATTCTAGCCCTGTTGATTCGGAACCAATTCGAGACTGCCTCCATACCCTAGATTCTCTCTGGTTGGTGTATTTTTCATTACGAGGTTTGCAAGCCCCATGGCGCTCTAATGTCAGACAATTTGCGTAGACTTGACTTATGTATCATGCTTGGTTCGTGTCTTGTAGTCTTGGAGAGAATGGCGGGGTTTGTTGCCATCGTCGGGTCATCTCCGGCCCGGTAGTAGAGGCCGATGATACGCGACAGATTGACCGTGGGGAGAGGCGGCTTGATGCACTCGGCTCTTGTCTTGTTCTCGCTTACTGGGCGTTTCTCAATATCTACCTGTTGAAAGCTGCGAATCAATAGCAGACGTCAGCCATGAACTGTTTTCGCTCGACCTTCTGCAGAGTGTGTAGAAGGTCCCAGAGGCAACTCGGGCGAGGCTTCGCGACAGCTAGTACAAGAACCCCGGCGAAGAACAAGACGGTCAAGATTGTCGAGGTTGGGCCGCGCGATGGCTTGCAAAACGAGCAACAGACGATAGCTTTGGGCACAAAAATCGAGTTGATTGAGCGGCTGGCCAAGACGGGTGTTTCTACAATCGAAGCTGGTTCGTTTGTGTCTCCTAAATGGGTTCCTCAGGTGAGTTCAGATTGCCCCATGGCATAACAAGTTGGGTGTCACATGTAAGCTGAATGTCAAGTACGTGGATAGATGGCCAACTCGGATGAGATCATGGCGCACATCTTGGGAAACAAGATCCAGTCGACTTTGCCCATTAGCTATGCATTTCTAACGCCAAATACCAAGGGACTAGAAAATGCATCAGAACTGCTCGCCAAGTACCAAGGCCAATTTGCGACGCAACACGAACCAAACACCGAGTCGGGAGTCAAGGGGAAACCCACGATTGAAGTAGCCGTGTTTGCTGCAGCAACGGAGAGCTTCTCGCAAAAGAACCTCAATTGCAGCGTACAAGCATCGCTGGAGCGGTTCAAGGAGGTCATACGAGACTCCAAGGGGTTGGGACTACGAGTCCGGGCATATATCTCTGTCGTGCTTGGGTGTCCATTCCAAGGTTTTGATGTCGATCCGCATCGCGTGGCCGAGATTGCCACCGACCTGTTGGAATCCGGAGCAGACGAGATTTCTCTTGGGGATACAACAGGGATGGGCACGGCCCCACGAACAAGCACGCTTTTGCGATGCATGGCAGCGGCGGGTATCCGCAACGAGGATATTGCCATGCATTTTCACGACACGTACGGGCAGGCACTTGTAAATACGGCCGTCTCTCTCGAGCACGGTGTCCGAACTTTTGACACTAGTGTCGGCGGCCTGGGTGGATGCCCATACAGCCCGGGGGCAACGGGAAACGTGGCAACAGAAAACATGGTGTACTTTATGGAGACGCTGGGAATGGACACTGGCATAGACCTGGATGCCATGGCTGACATTGGCGCCTGGATCACAGGCGAGCTTGGAAAAGCTAATGATAGCACAGTGGGCAAGGCCGTACTAGGGGCAAGATCAAGGAAGGCGACTGGTGGTGCTGGACAGGCATAGGGGAGGCTGCAAGACGCTCTTTTGATCACGGCAAGCACAGCATGGATGGCATTGAAAAGTATCGGGTCCAACCAGTAGATGAGGTGCTACCAGACATGGACAAGTGTGTGTGTGTGTGTGTGTGTGTGTGTGTGTGTGTGTATGTGTGTGTTTGTGTGCAAATGTGCGCAACATACATCGTGGGCACAGTGGCTGGGAGGGATGCTGCTCATGGTCATGTGATGTGCAGCATGGTAGCGACTTCACAAACCAGAGGTGGGTCCCAGCCTCAAGAGAGGTGTTGGCGGTGTTGGCTCCTGCTGGGCCCACCTCCTTGCACTTGCGTCCATTGGACAGACACACCTGCCCCAGTGTTAGAGTGGCAAGTCCTCCCAGGCACCCCTCTCGGATGTCTTGGGATCAGATACCCCTCTTCTCTCTTCTCTTTTCTAGCAGCTACCATAGCCAAATCTATTATTGTTTTGCTCCACAAGAGGTCCAAGGCCAGCGGCTCCACCTAAAGTCAACCTCGCAGGCGGCTTGATCTTGAAAGCGGCAAGCTCACCAGCGGCAAGCTCACCTGCAACATATAGTCCTCGTCACAGACTTTCCACTTCAGCACTCCTTATAGCTATCCTTTATAAACAGTATCGTCTTCTGCCTTTCTCGCGAGGTCCGCACAATCGTCTGCGTTCCCTCTCTCCTCATCTCCTCCACGGCCTCGTATCACTAGCTTCCCGACTGCTCATTCACCTTGGCAGCCTCCCCTCGCCTTTGCTACATCATGGGAGATCCACGCGACTCGTCGTCGTACTCTATTGTACCCAGACTTCGCTACAACACGGTTGGGGGTGTCAACGGACCCCTTGTAATTCTCGAGAACGTATGAGCTCCATTTACCCTTGGTGCTGCAACAGACTGACAATGTGTTGGATATTGATAGGTGAAATTTCCCAAATACAATGAAATCGTCACATTGACGCTCCCCGATGGCTCGGAGAGATCTGGCCAGGTCCTCGAGGCCCGCGGTAAGCAGCAACTTGTCCACGCTTCGCTTGATTCTGTCGCTGACTAGCGAGGTTAGGCGACCGTGCTGTTGTTCAGGTACCTCGTTCAAAAAGCTACTGCTGCTTCCTGAGCTAACAATGATATGGCTACAGGTTTTTGAGGGCACTTCGGGCATCGATGTGAAAAAGGTGGGCCAAAAAAAAAACAAAATAATGAGCTTTCGTTCGGATTGCGGAGAAGTGGCTGACTAGGATGCAGACCAAAGTTGAGTTTACGGGACACAGTCTGAAGCTTGGCGTATCAGAGGACATGCTGGGACGCATCTTTGACGGATCTGGGCGCGCCATTGACAAAGGCCCCAAAGTGCTACCTGAAGATTACCTTGATATCAACGGCAGCCCCATTAACCCCTACTCCCGAGTATGTCCAATGGCTCTAGCTTGGGGTGAGGGACGTGCAGCTGACTGCAGCAGGAATATCCTGAGGAAATGATTGCAACAGGAATTTCGGCGATTGACACAATGAACTCGATTGCCCGTGGCCAAAAAATACCCATCTTCTCTGCTTCAGGCCTGCCACACAACGAGATTGCCGCCCAGATTTGCCGACAGGCTGGCCTTGTACAGAAACAAGGTGTGACAAACAAAGGCGTGCATGATGGACATGAAGAAAATTTCTCCATCGTCTTTGGTGCCATGGGTGTCAATTTGGAGACTGCTCGGTTTTTCACGCGCGATTTTGAGGAGAACGGTAGTCTGGAACGCGTCACCTTGTTCCTCAATCTGGCCAACGACCCAACGTGAGTGTTTACAGGTGCGAATCTGTAGCCATGGCTGACGAGACACTTGCAGAATCGAGCGTATTATTACACCTCGTCTTGCGCTGACGACGGCTGAATACTACGCCTACCAACTAGAAAAGCACGTCTTGGTGATCCTGACGGATTTGTCGGCCTATTGCGATGCTCTGCGTGAAGTGTCGGCGGCCCGAGAAGAAGTGCCTGGCCGGCGCGGTTACCCCGGCTACATGTATACCGACTTGTCCACGATTTATGAACGAGCCGGCCGTGTCGAGGGGCGCAATGGATCAATTACGCAGATTCCTATTCTGACGATGCCCAATGACGACATTACACATCCGATTCCCGATTTGACAGGCTACATCACCGAGGGCCAGATATTCGTCGACCGTCCGCTCTACAATCGTGGAATTTACCCGCCCATCAATGTGTTGCCGTCGCTGTCGCGTCTGATGAAGTCTGCCATTGGCGAGGGCATGACGCGCAAAGACCACGCTGACGTGTCGAACCAGCTATATGCCAAGTATGCCATTGGTCGCGACGCGGCAGCTATGAAGGCTGTGGTTGGTGAGGAAGCATTGTCGGCCGAAGACAAGCTCTCGCTCGAGTTTTTGGACAAGTTTGAGCGTCAATTCATCAGCCAAGGCGCGTACGAGTCGCGAACCATTTACGAGTCGTTGGACCTTGCCTGGAGTCTGCTACGCATCTACCCCAAGGACCTGTTGAATCGCATTCCAGCCAAGATTCTCAATGAGTTTTACCAGAGGGCGCACAAGGACTCCAAGGCTAAGGGTAAGGCACGGGCAGATGTTGCTGGCAAGGATCAGAAACAGAATGACGAGAACCTGATTGACGCCTAAGAGGGAAATAGATGGGGGGAGGAGAGGAAATTGTGTTGGCCATGCACGTTGGTTGATTAGTGTGATGGTTGTGTTTGGCGACTGAAGAGGGATGAGAAGCCAAAGGAGCGGCGGATCCGTCAGTCATGTGTATAAGTTGGCGAGAATGGGTCTCTATATTCCCTCGAAAGGTTGGCCCTGTTTCTAATTTGTTTGTTGTTTGGTTTTGTTTGCCCAAGAAGGTCGATAGCATTATTGAACAAGACTGGTGCGTATCGACAAGTCGATGTTCGCCGTGGGACCATGGTGGTGTTGGCTGTTTGGGACGATGACATAAGAGTGTTGTCTCGGCCAAGTGCGGAGAGATGGGGAGAGATGCGGGGAGATGAAGGAAGTGAATTGCTGGGATTCAGCTCCTGCACAAGAGAGGCTTTGGAGCCAACAAATGAGCCCAGTTGGCCGGCTGGGCATGTGCCACAGTGGACTAGACCAAGGCCGGCGGAGGAGCTGAGAGTAGTAGTAGTAGTAGGTAGGTAGCACTCCAGGGCGCCGCGGTGGCGGATGCAGAGCCAAAGGGGGGGGGGGGGCGTCGCGCCACGGGAAGCATGGACAAGAAGATTATTATAAAGGGGACGGGGGGGCCGCCACCTAGGGGTGAGACGGGACAATATTATCTGGCATTTGTTTGCATTTTTAGCATTTGTTGTTATTGCTGGGCTCTAGACAGGCCAACTATTGGAGGTTGGCGTGCTGCTTTGTGCATTGGCTGGCGTGCAGCTGGATCCGAGGCAATGAAGTGGTGGACGACGATTTTGCCGCTGCTGGCGGCGCTGGGACAGAGGGGGAGCGCAGTGGTGCAGGCGGGGGGGACGGGGGGCAGTGGCGGCAGTGGTGGCAGTGATTATGGCAGTGGTGGCAGTGGTTATGGCAGTGATTATGGCAGTGAGGGCAGTGGCAGTGGTGGCAGTGGCAGTGGTGGCAGCAGCAGCAGCAAGACTCTCGGGCCCGACAAGGACGGCAAGTACTGGATCTACGGCCAAGGACTGGCGGCGGCATTTGTGCCATATGGCGCCTCCATCTCCAACCTCATATTGAGCGACCGACAGGGCGTGGAGCGCGACGTGGTGGGCGGCTTTGACAATGCCTCGTACTACTCAATGGACAAGCAGCACCCGCACTTTGGCGGAGTGCCAGGGCGATATGCCAACCGCATCCGCAACAGCACCTTTAGCATTGGCGAGCAAACGTTTCACGTGGCGCCCAACGAGAATGGCGGCCGCAACACGCTGCACGGCGGGCCCGACGGCTGGGACTGGCGCAACTTCAGCGTCGTGTCGCACACGCCCTCGGCCATTACCTTTTCGCTCGTCGACGCGGCCGGCAAGGAGGGCTTCCCCGGCGAGGTGGTGTCGTTGGTGACGTATGCGCTGCGCGGCCGCAGCTGGGACATGACCATGATGGCCATGGCCACGACTGACGCCACCCCCATTATGCTGAGCAGCCACACCTACTGGAACCTCGACGGCTTTGCCAACACGGACACCAACCTGGTGCTCAACCACTCCATGCACATGCCCTACAGCGGCCAGCGCATCGAGGTGGACAATATCCTCATTCCCACGGGCAACATTGTCGCCAACCTGCCCGGCTCTGTCAACGACTTTTGGAGCCGGCCCAAGCAGATTGGCGCCTCGTTTGACCACCCAGACATGCCCAACAACTGCGGCTTCAACTGCACCGGCTACGGTGAGTTTTGGCCAGCAGCTGATACAGTCTGGTAGAGAGAGCGCTTGGAGCAGCTGACTGCTAGTCCTTTGACTTAGACAACTGCTTCACCGTCGACCGGGCCGCCCTGGGCCCCTACGACTGGCGCACCCAGGGCCCCGTGGCCACGCTGTCGTCGCAGTGGTCGGGCATCCAGCTCGACGTCTATACCAACCAGCATGCCATGCAAATGTACTCTTGCAGCGGCATGAATGGCTCCATGGCCCTCAAGACGACCCAGGGCACCCCCGAGTTCCCGCGCACCATTCCCAAGTACGGCTGTCTCGTGCTCGAGGTCCAGGACTACATTGACGGCATCAACCATCCAGAGTGGATGCGCAAGCAAATCTATGGCCCGTCGGATGCCCCCTATGTCTTGCAGGCCACCTATACCTTTAGCCTGCTGTCGGAACCTTGACGCCTTACTCTCTCCTCATGGCCCATGTCAAACCTTGTTGCTGACACTTGACCTCACATTTAGCATTGCAACTTCGGATAGGCGCCTGTTCCCTTGGGACTCTTGCTCATTTGCTTTTACTACAGATCAGCATCAGCCCACCCTGCCAACTTGGGCTTTCGTATACACTGGGCATACCTACTAGTACTAGTAGTAATGTTAGACATATGTACATATATATATATATATATATTCTAAGTAAGTCTATCACTTGGCAGCACACTCGGGGCGCGAAAATTGCACCAGTTGAGCGAGCCATGGACAGCTAGAAACATCTTTACGGTTCGTATAATATCAACACAAGAGTTTGACCAGCAACTGTTTATTGCTTTGTGTACTTGTTCAACTCGAGAGAGTGCCAAATATACAGATATATATATATATATATATATGCCTTGGCTCTAGCTACTAGTAGGAGTTGATATAAATCATTTGCGGCTCGCTGCCCGCCGGGTCCCATGGCTTCTCAGAAATACATTGCTTACAGATGGGCTCATAATCCTCAGGATTTCAAAGTCTTATAGATTGGCATCATGGTGGTGTCGTAATGGTGGGAAAAAAAAAAGTGCCTCGTGATGCCCACCTGATGGGTACAGGGTAGGACCTGAAAACACGTGAAGGGAAGAAGAAAGGTGGCATTGGAGGCGACGACGACGACGACGACGACGAGACAGACCAAGCATAGAGCAGGCACGCACGCACGCACGCAACGCGCCATGGAAGACGACGGAGCCAAGATGGACGTGGGCGCGGCCGCCGACATTGAAGAGGCACAGCAGATGCAAGAGGAAGCAAGCAGCGTCAAGCAGCCAAAGAAGCGATTCGTGGGCCGACGCACGGCAGCGCGACTGGGTGGAGCCAGCAGCAGCGAAGCACTAGAGGGTAGGAGAGATGGCAATGTCGGCGGTTGGCAGGGCGGGCTGACATGTGTGGATAGCGACAAGGGCGCGGCGGGCGCCCAGGCTGGTCAACCGAGTGCCCAAGGAGATTGTGGACGACGAGGGCCTCAAGCAAGCCATTGGGCTGCTGCCGGCCAACTACAACTTTGAGGTGCACAAGACAATCCACCGGATCCGGTCGTCGGGGGCGCGGCGGGTGGCGCTGCAGATGCCCGAGGGCCTGCTGCTGTTTGCCACGACGCTGTCGGACATTGTGACGCAGTTTTGCCCCGGCGTGCAGACGCTCATCATGGGCGATGTCACGTACGGCGCCTGCTGCATCGACGACTACACGGCGCGCGCTCTGGGCTGCGACTTGCTGGTGCACTATGCTCACAGCTGCCTGGTGCCCGTCGACGTGACGCGCATCAAGACGCTCTACGTCTTTGTCGACATTGCCCTCGACACGGCCCATTTGCTGGCGTCGCTCGAGCGCAGTCTGCCGTCGGGCAGCACCGTTGCCCTGGTCGGCACCATTCAGTTCAACGCCACCATCCACGGCGTGGCTGGGGCTCTCCGGGCCGCTGGCTTTGGCGTTGTGGTGCCGCAGATTGCACCGCTGAGCAAGGGCGAGATCCTCGGCTGCACGGCGCCACGCCTCGACGAGAGCCAGCGCGTCGACATGATTGTCTACCTGGGCGATGGCCGCTTCCACCTCGAGAGCATCATGATGCACAATCCCTCGCTCCCGGCCTACCGCTACGATCCTTATTCCCGCAGACTGACGCGCGAGACCTACAACCACGACGACATGAGCTCCATGCGCCTCGAGGCCGTGCGCCAGGCCCGCACTGCCCGCCGCTGGGGTCTCATTCTTGGCTCCCTGGGCCGCCAGGGCAATCCCCACACCATGGCGCTGATTGAGCGCCGCCTGGCCGACGCCGCCATCCCCTACGTCAGCCTGCTGCTCAGCGAGATCTTTCCCGCCAAGCTTGCCTCCATGCCCGACGTGGAGTGCTGGGTCCAGGTGGCCTGCCCGCGTCTCAGCATCGACTGGGGCTACGCCTTTACCCGCCCCCTGCTGACGCCCTACGAGGCCCTGGTTGCCCTGGGTCTGCGTCAGGAATGGGCCCGCGAGGGCGCCGTCTACCCCATGGATTACTATGCCAAGGACGGCCTGGGCAGGACGAGACCCGTCGCCCCCTGATGCCATGATACAATGACCCTTGCGACAATAATGCCATTCTGCCTTGCTTGCTAAGGGGCATTGGCCGTGGCCACTGGTTCCGGCCGACTGGCAAACGCCAGCTTGTACTTTACAATCTCCACCACCTCGATATTGTCGCCCTGCTCCTCAACCACGCCGCCCGAGCTCTCGTAGCTGCCATTTTGGCGCCGCCGCACCACGGCCATGGCCCGCGGCAGCTTCTTGACTTGGCCCGTCAGCCGCTGGTGCTTGCCAATGTACAGATGCACCCGCTCCATCCATGCCGAGTCGTCCCTGTCGTCTGGTGCGTAGTCGGGGAAATGGAGCGTGCCAATTTCAGCTGCCGAAACAGTCTCGCCATTGTCATCTTTTGGCAGATTGAACTCGCCCTGCAGTTCGACAAGTGCCAGGCCCGATGGCGTTTGCAGCAGCGACGGCAGGAAGCTTGGTCCTGCGCTCGGGGCAGGGCTTGCCGGCGGATAGAGCTTGACGGATGCCATTGCATGTGCGCTTCTTCGAGACAATACTAGTAGTTGTGCTGCAGCCAAGTACCAAGATGGGAGCATGGCGACGCGTTGCCCTTGCGAGCTAAACCACGTCCTCGAGCAGACGCGCCCCCCGCCTTGATTCGTTGCCTACCCTGGACCCAGCCCCGTGACCCGCTATCACGTGCATCGCAATAAAGTCGACGTGCGTACAAGATTGTGGGAAAAGACCCAGAAAAACGTGTAGATATTAATGTATATATATTTATGTATATATATATATATATATATAGGACGACTCTGTCAAGCCAGCACAAGAAAATCATCAATCAATTTCCTCTTCTAGGTTGAGCTGTCGTAATTTGGCCCTACAGCAGCAAAGCCCCAGCACTTTACCGGCTTGTGGCAGGATACTTCGGGTACAGGCAGCTCGGTACGTACCGGACGACTGCTACTCCTGCTGCTACTCCTGCTTCCCATGGTCGCTGATTGGCTCACATACCTCTTCCTCTGAGGAGCCCTAGGTACCAGCACACACATTCTTCAATTTGTGCTAGTAATAAATTTTCAACACCACACCCCCATCACCATCGACGTCAACTCAGCCAGCCCGAGTCAAATTTGCACCCCAGCAAGCTGGCAAAATGAAGGTGAGCTTTGGCGCACAAGAAATCTACTTCAATTCTATACCCCAGCGCCCTTTCCCTTGCACATCCGCCTCTACCTCGACAAGCAATAATTGGCTGACATTGCTCCCACAGTTGAACATTAGCTACCCTGCCAATGGCAGCCAAAAGCTCATCGACATTGAAGATGAGCGCAAGCTCGCCATATTTATGGAGAAGCGCGTACGTCAGCTCCCCTTGGATGATTCCTCTCGACGGCGCGCCATCGAGGCTCCACGGCTAACTCTTGCTTCATCTTCCAGATGGGTGCTGAGGTTCCTGGCGATTCAGTCGGCGACGAGTTCAAGGGCTACATCTTCCGCATCACCGGTGGCAACGACAAGCAAGGCTTTCCCATGAAGCAGGGCGTCATGCACCCTAGTCGTGTCCGTCTCTTGCTCTCCGAGGGCCACTCGTGCTACCGCCCCCGTCGTACCGGCGAGCGCAAGCGAAAGTCTGTCCGTGGCTGCATAGTCGGCATGGATCTTTCTGTCCTCGCCCTTAGCATCATCAAGCAGGGCGACAGCGATATCCCCGGCTTGACCGACGTCGTCCACCCCAAGCGCCTCGGTCCCAAACGCGCCACCAAGATTCGCAAGTTCTTCGGCCTCACCAAGGATGACGATGTATGTTTGCCCCAGCTCCCATACTCGATCATCGCCTATCCGGGGCTGCGGCGGTGGCAAAAGCAGTCCGGGTAGAGTGTGAGAGGCATCGCCTCCCGTCTTGTTTTGAAGGACAAGCCTCAAGACAAGACTGGGCGGGTTAGATGGAAAAATACCCTTGAGACAACTCTTTGAGACTAATCGGGACCCAAAATCTCAGGTCCGCAAATATGTCATTCGCCGCGAAGTCCAGCCCAAGGGCGAGGGCAAGAAGCCTTATACCAAGGCCCCCAAGATCCAGCGGCTCGTCACTCCCCAACGCCTCCAACATAAGCGCCATCGCGCTGCTCTCAAGAGGCGCCAGTCCGAAAAGGTCAAGGACGAGGCCGTGAGTAACCCATCTTTCAACTACTGTTCATGTGTCACCAACGTATAAGTCATGGGACTAACCGTGACGCAGAACGAATACGCTCAGATTCTGGCCAAGCGCGTAGCCGAAGCCAAGGCCCACAAGGCCGACGTTCGGAAGCGACGGGCAAGCTCCATGCGCAAATAGACAACTTGGAGGGCGTTTTGTCTTTTCCCCCGCCTCAAAATACTTGTGTGTGCGACAAGAGAGAATGAATGGAGATTCACCACACCTCATACATTGTTGCCTGCTTGATGCTTGCCAGTCTGCATGCTTTGGGCGTGATGGGTCTTTGGAGCTTTTTTATTTTTTTTACTTTTTAAAATTGTAGGGATGGGGGCTAGTACCCATCACGAAATAAATGTAAGAGAGCCACAGCACGGGCGGCTTGAATGCATTTGACCTTGGGATGCCATGATGAACAAGTACATGTTGGCAAGAGAAGTGGCCCAAACTTGCTCCTCGTAGCCTGCATCCCCTGTAGCAAGCGTGGCAGCCCTGGTGCCGCTTGGACAGCAAGCCCGCACGACTGGTGCAATGGACATTGTCTAGGTCAACTTGATACTCGCAAGATGTGTGATTGGCTTCTTTACAGATTTCCTCGAGATGACATTTATACCAGGGCAAAGTAATGTCTTGTAATGTCTTGTAATGTCTTGTTTTCCCTAGCAAAACAAATTCTAAGCGTCTTTCCCACCCGCGCGTTTTAGCAAAGGGCCTTGTTGTCACCGCTCTACACCCCGGCAAGCATACTTCTTGTGCCTCTCCTTCTGCAGTCCTTCATCTTCATCTTCCCCATCAAAGTGGCCAAGAGCGCGAGATCCGTCAGCCCAATCCACAAACCCGCAAAGCCTGCACTCCTTGCGGAAACGGGAGGGGCAACACGGAGCGTCTCGAGCGCCCAAAACAAAAGAGAAAAAAGGGGCTGAATCTGCATTCTCCTCATCGCCGAACTACTATCGACATGTGTTCCCCCATCCCTCAGGGACAAAAAGAGACAAAGGCTATGCAGAGACGAGGAAGGAGGGAAGCGAAACGCAAAAAGATAGAAACAATACCAAGATTGACCACCCACACACACTTACACGCACGCACACGAAAACAGGTGTAAACCTGAGGTATGCACAATAAAAGCGCACTGCAGCAGCAAAAAAAGGGAGGAGCAGACGAGCAAGTGTCAGAGAGAAAGGAGAAAAGGCCAGGCAACCGTTGCTTGGTCAAGACTGACAGACTTTAGGCAAACCCAAAGTATTCGCTTCCCTGGGTAATGGCCTTGAGAATCTGCGATCGCAGCACGTCGTACGAATCATACTCTGGAAGGTCAAGTTCTGCAGAAATGAAATTAGCACGGCTCAAAAAGGCAAAATTATTGGTCAAAATCACAGAGACGCAAAAAATAAAAAAAAATAAAAAATAAAAAAAATAAAAAAACTCACGATTGAAGCACGTGTGCGACGAGGGTAGTCGATCCTTGTTGCCGTAATCACGGTGGATATTGAAGCGATTGATGCCGTTCATGCCCTCAAGCTCCTTGAAGCCATTGAGGGGAACCTTGCTTGTGCCAGTGACAAACTGCAGAAGCTTGGCCCGCTCTTCCTTGTCAAAGGACCTAACGACTCGCCAAAACCACTGTATTTGTTGCGACGAGGGGTTGTAGTTTTGATACTCCGTGTTGCTCTTCCAGTCATCAACGTCAATGTCGGGAAGACCCGAAATCAAGAGTTCTAGCTCTTGCTCGTTGAAGATTGAAATGAGGCCAGCAGGCACGATTTCGTGGAAGCCTGCGTCACGTGTTAGCATGCAAAACCAGAGGGCCATGATTGGGATGGCATTGGAGGGCAAGACTGACCCTTGAGGAAGTTTTCCATCTGGTCCTTAACCGATGAAAGCAGCTTGTGCTCAACGACGAGGCGGACGTATTCGTGCTTGTTTTCTTCAGTAACGGCGATTTCGCGGCCAGTGGGAATCAAGTCGACGACAGTTGTGACGCCAAACTCATCGTCCTCGAGGGAAAAGGTCTCGGTGATGATGTCGGTGATGTCATTGTCAAGCATCCAGCAGAGCGACTTGTAGTAGTCGGGGTCAAACGACTCCATGTCCTTGACCGAGACGGACTTGCCAAGGATGCGCTTGTAGACGGCGCGGCTAAAAAAGCAATCCAATAGGCGGCCTTCGTAGAGAGCCTTGCCAATGATGCGGCCAATAAACTTGAAGAACATGAGATGCTCGTCATTGATGCCGCTCAGCTTGTTTGGATGAAACGTGGTGCGGTCCGACGAGACAGGGATAAAGAGGGCATAGTTGGGGTCAAACATTTGACGGGCCAATACCTGGAACCACTCGCGCGTCACGCCACCGGCATCGACGCCCTCTTCGCCGTGGAAGCGGATGTTGAGCTTGCCAAACTTCATCTCGTCGCCCGACTTGAAGTAGAGCGACTTGAACGAGTCATGGAAGACGTGGTCACGACGGACCGACAGCTGCAGGGCTGGATACGTTGGACGCATATTATTCTGACCAATGCGAGAGTGCACGCTGCGGTTAAAGTAGTTGCGCTTGTTGTCAAACTCGAGCACCTTTGGGTTCTTGACGAGCAGGGCAAAGGTGCCAGACATGAGCTTGGGGTTTTGGCGCACCAGCTCGTTGAGGATGCGGCGGTGCTCTTCGGTAAAGCTGAAGAAGAGACTGGCCGTGCGCGACTCTGGCGGCGGGCTCGACAAAAGCATGTCCTTGGCCAGCAAGCTCTGGGGCTGCTCCTCGGGCGTCGTTGTGTTCTTGCACACCACCATGAGGGACTCAATGAGGGGCAAGAGAATCGTGGCCACGTTGAGCATGGCCTCGCGCTTGCGGATGGCGCTCAGACAGGCGCCCAGCTTGTCCCACATGGCGGCAAAGGTCGAGTTGTGGTAGAGCGAGGTGACGAGGAACTGCTTATCACGCTCCATGGCTGCCTCGTCTGCCTTGTCCCGAGTCTTCTTCTTGCTAGTGTCAAAGAGGTGGTCGAGGGCCGTCAGCACGCGCAGCAGCTTGTTCTGGTCCGACGCGCCAGGAGAAAACTTGGCCAGTGCTACCCCCTGAATCTCGGTGCCCGTCACCGCCTTGTCGATGTGAGGCAGCAAATTGTCCAAGTCGGCCACGATGCTCTCGCTCAGCAGCCGCGCCTGGCGCACCAGCTCCTGACCAAAAGTCTCCTTGGCGCCCGGAATCGTCGACAGGTTCTTGATGGTGCAGATGGTGTTTTGAAACGTCTTGGAGCTGCACTCTCGAGCCACAAAGATGCGCACCACCAGCGTCAGGTTTTGCGCTGGAATGACGGGCGGGTGCAGCTGCCGATGGCGCTTCTGCGCAGACTCCTTGTCCGCCTCGGCGTCGCTCCTTTGCGCCGCGGAACCGGCTGCTGCTGCTTCAGGCCCTGCCGTGTCGCCAGCTTCGCCTTGGCCCGGCCCCGACGACTCCTTGGCCGCTTGCAGAGCCTCGCGACGTCGGCGCTCCAGGTTCTGCAGCGGCAGTGTCACTTGGTTGAGCAGGTCGGCCAGGTGCGTCATGACGGGCGTGCTGTCCGTCACCAAGTCGCGGTCCAGCAGCGTCAAGAGCGAGTTGATGGCGTACTTGTGCGCCTTGGTGTCCTTGACCTTGCCCTTGCGGCTCAGGGCCCTCTTGAGCGTCGACCCGACAATCTCATGCTCCGTCAAAAACAGCCAGGGCACTTGGTAGCTTCTAGTGCACAGCTCCACCAGCAGGTCCAGGCACTGCTGCACCACCAAGAGGGGAGACGTTTCCGAGTTGGTCTGCACCGACCCAACCAGCCCCAGCGACGACAGCGTGCGCTTGAAGCTGTGCGCCGTCTTTTGCTCGCCATCCTTTTCCTTGCTCCGCCGTGCCCGCAGCGAAAGCTGGCTGAAGCTGCGCTCCACAGCATTCATGTCGGTGCTGCCTTCCTGCAGAATTTGCAGCAGGCTGCTGATGACCTCGAGTCTGTTTTGCCGGTTCTCGCACACATCAGCAAACACGCTGAAGAGATAGTTGCGGATCGACCCTTGCTGCGCAATAAACATGAGGCGCAGCAGTGTCGCGATGCCCGACTTGTCCAGCATCTGAACCACGGTTCGACGCGGAGCCCGCACAATCGTCTCTGTTTCTCGCCTCACCACAGCCTCCGTCGCCCTCGAAGTCCCCGATGCCACCCTACCCGTCGTCACCACGGAGCGAATGCCCTGCTGCTGCTGCGACACCGACTGATCATGCGGAGCCCGAGCTTGAGCCAACGCCCGAGCTTGAGCCGCCATTTCCGGAGGCAGCTGGTCCATGAGGTCTTCTCCTTGGTCAATCAAGGCTTGCTCCCGCAGCTCCGGGGGAAAGGTAAGCAGGATGCTGGCCGGATCCATGTCTGCTGCCATGGCACTGCCTCCTCCCGCTTGGGCTTGGCGACGGCTCTCTTCTCGCAGTCGCCGCCGCTCGTCTTGTCGCTCCTGCTGCGCAATCTCCAGCCGGAGCTCCTCCGGGAGCGCATCAAGAAACTCCTGGAAGACTTCCGTCGGCTCCCCTCCAGCAATTGCAGCCCCTTCGCGCGCCTGTGACCGCCGCTCGCTCACAGTCTGAGCAATCACTTCTTCTCGGAATTCTTCCGGCAACGCTGCCAGATAGTCGGGGTCGATGCCCAACTCTGTCACGTCGACTTGCTCACCCCTCAGAGTCGTCAAGACTCGTCGTTGGCTGCCACTCTCTCCTCTGCCCTCTTCACCATCATCGCCATGGCCCGTGGCAGATACACACATCTCAACGCCCTCCATGGCGCCCCCCGACTCATCCTGCCTTTCCTCTCCCTCCTCATGGCTCGTGTCGCCATCTTGTTGCTCGGCGCCTGCTGCGTTGCGCTCAAGTGCCTGTCGCGCTTCCGCCTCAATCTGGTCCATGGCTGCCTGGACAGCTGCATTGTCCTCGCGAGCCTTGCGCTCTTCTTCTTCACGCTGCTTCCGCTCCTCCTCCCTCTTCTTCTTGTTTTCTTCTTCGCCCATCTTCATCTTCTTCTCTTGCTCAATGGCCAAAGGCGCAAGCTTGCCCGTGATGATGTTGCCCAGTTTCGACGCATCTGCCGCCATGTTGGTCCCAAAAATCATTCTGGCCTCGCCCTGATAGCGATCCAGTGTTGATTCCGGCGAGAACGAGACTGCTTGATGTGGCTCTTGGCCTGCGCCCTCGCGGCGCTGGTCGCTCCGGGACAGCCTGCTTGTGCCCACGTCACGCGCCTCACGAGAACCTGTCGGCCCCGCTATGTGGAAATGGAAGGCCTGGCCACCTCCATTACGGCTCATCATTGGCAGAAACTCCATAAGCTCCCCCAACAGACCCATGGGACCGTCAATGCCATGCCTGCCGCCTCCAAAAACACCCTCTGGCAGTCTGAGACCCACCGAGTGTCCATGTCCAGACCGTGGGGGAGCATCCGATCCATGCCGGTGACGCCGCAGCAAAGGATTCACGCCATCCTCTGCGTTGGGCTGCGCGTGTGTCGTGCGATTGCCACGAGAAAAGTAGCTGCGAAAGTCTTTTGCAACGGGTAAGCAGAGCTCTGAACACACAATTTGCCCTTCGACTTACCCATGTGGTCTCTGTTTGAGGCTGTCATGAAGCGCGAATGAAAGGGACCACGGTCCATTCTTGTCACAACAGGACGCCTTCCACCATCTATAAAGACCATTTGGCGATGGTCTTCATTCGCATTCACGTTCATAGTCTCCCATGTGATTGCTGGCGCTGGCACAGATGGCGGCTCGTCGTTATCAACTGCATGGCCACTCGTCAGCGGGCCTTTGTCCCATCATTTCTCACATCCTCAGCCTTGACTTACATTGCCCATACATGAACTCTTCGTCTTCTTCTTGCTCCTCCTCATCTTCTATATGCATCAATAAGCCACTGCCCATGCAAGCAAAGTCCTACTAGAAAGGCATCAAGAGCAATACGTACCTGCTTCATCTTCACCGTCGTCTAGCAGTCCAAACTCCTCGCCATCGTACCCATCATCTCTCATCATGGCCCTCGCCATATTGTCAATAACCTCACTGGGAACCATGTCGTGCATATGCACCTCATCTTCGTCTTGGGCTTCTGCTTCAAAGTCAAGGTCCTCTGCTTCGGCACCTTCCTCGTCCTCGCCATCACTCTCGCTCTCCCAGCCAGAATCGCCATCCTCTTCCATTGGGTTTCCTTCTTCGTCCACAATCTCGACTCGATCCTCAATGTCTTCCATATCTGCGGAATCAAGTTCGTCGTCATCATCGTCATCGTCATCATCGTCATCATCGCTAGTCTCGTCGTCGTCTTCGTCACCATCCATGATGACTTCAACAACACCAGAGTCACCGTGCAAACCCTCAATCTCGCCCATTTCACCTAGCTCTTCGTCTTCACTGATGTCGTCTTCCTCGTCCGACATTTCCTCCATGTCCTCATCTTCATATTCGTCGCCGTACATGTCTTCATCCTCATCGTCATCTTCGTCCTCTGATTCATCATCTGGGCCTCGAGGCTCGAGCATGCCCAAAGCAGAATTGCGGTACAAATCTGGAGTTTCCTCGCGGTCATCGAGTAGGTCTGAGAGAGACGATGTTGAGGCAAAGTCCTCATCGCTTTGATCGGCAGCAGCCGGGTCTGAGATGGGCTCCCCCACCAAGTTGAGAAGGCTGAGCTCTTTGGCAGTTGCAGTCAGTACACGAAGCACGCGCAAGATGTACTTGATGGCTCGTTTGACACCGGGATAGTTGAGGCTGATTTCCGCAATGGATGATGTCAACTTCTCCACAAATCCCTTCTCATACATGAGGCGTCGCAATTGTGCTTGAGAGCGCAACTGCATATTGACACTCCGAGATGCTGTGGAGGGTACGTCTTTGTCCTTTTCTCCCACTATGCAGTTCATGAGCTCTGCCAGGCACTGCATTCGAGTATAGCGTGTTTCCAGAGGCTCATCAGCCAGTGGCGCCTTTTCGTACGCTTTGAGAATAGTGTCGAGAACAAATTTGCGCACAAAGAGAAGGTCCGGCTCGTCGTCATGGGCAAATTTATCACGAATATTTTCCATTGGCCTCTCGCTTGTCTTTGTAACAAGAGCCACAAGAACCTTTTGTGTCAGGGATGATGTCGCAGCCTTCTTTTTCGATGCAATCGTGTCTGTTGTTCCATTGAGGTTACCCTGACAAAGCAAATCATAAATGAGATAATTCAGGATGCTAGATCGAGGCTTGATTGGAGTCTGCGTAGTTAGGGGAGGGGCACTTCGTTTAAAGTTAATGAACTCGACCTTAGTCCTCGTGTAGCTTTGCAGCAATTCGGCAAGGCAGTTGAGTAAAAAGCACCGGTAGACAAAGATTGGGTGCTCTTCAGCCTTGAAGACTGGCTTTGACGGCTTCTTGTCCTTGGAAGTCGGTGTCACATTGCTGGCAGCGGCAGCCTGAATGCTCTGCGTGCTCGATTCACGACTCTCACTCTTTGACTCTTTTTCTGCCACCGGCGGCTCCTTGTCGTCGACTTCACGGTAATTGACAAGCTCACAGAGCAGGAAATGAATGACTCCGTCTGGGTTTTCCACCACTGGACGCTTGCTGTCGTGCTGTATCCTCGGTGCATCAACCATTTCCTTGTCGGCCGGCTCTGTCGACTGTTTAACGTCTAGGTCCTGATGGGTCTCTTGCTGCGCTTCTTCATTGGCCGATTTGGTCTGATCTTTGTCCTTGTGCGATGCCTTGAGCCCTAGTGGCTGCGACCGAATTCCTTCAACTGGACCAGAGTGCCATCTTGTGAATTCTAGCAGCTCGTTGCTGACATCCACAAATAGTTCCGGAGCTCGAAGAGCAATGGATGCCATGGCTCGCAAATATGAAGTGACATCAGTAGGTCCCCTTTGATTCCGCTGTATGTTGGGGAATTCAGTCTGAATCTCTGCTCGCATAATCTGCTTGATGATTTCTTCGTCCTCAATGACGTGGCGCAGAATAGTGATGATGTGCGTCGTCAGCCTTGTCTGCTTGAGGCGCTCAGAGCCAGACCCCGACAGCTGTTTGGCCATGAGGAAGAGTCTCTGCAAATTCTTCTTCTCACCAACAGCCTTTGCCGCTTGTCGTCTTCGTGTCAAAATCATCAGAACCCTTAGAACCGAGGTCGCTAATGTCTCTTCTTTGCCAATTCTAGGTAACAAGTCAAGCAGCGAGTTCAGGATCTGGGAACGTTGCTGGTCGTTCACCAAGACAGTGCTTGTTTGAATCACGGGTTGGGCAATTGGCTCCTCGAGAGACTTGGGAGCTGTCCACTCTGCCGCCACCGGCCGTTCGTCATGGCAGAGGAAAAATTCTAGAATAAGCAGGATGAAGGGTATCCAAGGAGGCAGATCATCTGTAGAAGATGACATAGGGACCCTCAAGAAGCTGATGTAGTCCTCTACTCTGTCTTCAAGAATCTTCATGTTGCGTTCAAAGAACTTCTCGTCCTGTAGCAACAGGGCCAAAAGATGCGCATACGCGGCAATACACGAGCCATTGCGTTTCCTCTCTTCATCGTCAGTCCCTAGAGATGACAAGGCTTGGGTAAGGGTAGATGCAACGTCCGCATGGGCCTCGGAATTTTGTCGGCGGAGGACGACAGAGATGATGAGATCTGAAACCTCTATTGCCGTCTCTGGATGAGCTCTGATGACATCCAAACATTGGTCAATGAGACTGTCTCTCAGCTTGGCCCGCATATTGTCCAAATTTTCCTTGGCTGTCGCAAGCTGTGAGGCGGCATGCTGAATTTTGGTAGCTTCTTCACTAGAAGTGGCTAATGTTGTAGCCTTTTGACCAGACGTAGACTCTTGACCCCCTTCAGCCAGTTGATCTGAGCGACCTATCATCTCTCGTAGCCCCTCTGTAGTCAGATCGGGAAGTGAATCCAGTGACATGCGCTCGGCGTCTGGCATACTTGGCCCGCTAGAAGGATCTCGATCTTGTGACGTGGGCTCTTGCCTGGTTGGAGACAAACGAGGCACATTAGCATCTTCAACAGGGACAGGATTGCGTGGACCAGCCAGCCCTTCCTTATGAGCTCGGCAGTACTCTTGAGTAGCAAGCGTGTGACCAAGTGCTCGATATGCAGCTTCCTGGGCCAGATCTTCATCATAGCCAGCCCCTACAGTCTCGTTAATAACGTTTTGAAGTGGCTTCCATGAAAATCTTGCGTCATCGTAGTTAAAGCAGCTAAATGGAACAAGTTGCTTGCTGATAGTCTGTGGCTCGTTCTCGCCTGCTGAAATCAACTTGAGAATGTCAAGCAGGCGCTTGACAGTCGTATCCGGCACTTTATGTACGAAATCAGAATCCCAGAGTTCCATAATTGATGGTAAAATGGCTGCGCGGATGTCAACCACGATTTGTTGGATCAAAGCCAAACTATTTGCCCTGTCTGCATTTCGAGCTTGGATGTTGAAATAGGTAGTAGTATCCGATAGATACTTCCCGTTGACAAGAAGAAAGTACAAGTCAAGCACCTTTTTAAGCCCGAATGCTGCCACTTTGGCTTTGGATGATGCTTCGTCAGATGGATTCTCTGTAGACTGCCGAACAGAGCGAGAATAGACCCCAAGCATCGAATTGAGCACTCTCAAGCCTCCCTGCTCCTTGAAAGCAAGGAGAACAGGCAAAATGATGTGCACGTTGGAGCGATCGCTTTGCCTTCCAGACGGATGATCAATGAGCATTTCATTGATGGTGTGAAGCATAATGATCCAGTAATGAAACTCCTTTGACGTTGGCCCCGGAGATGCAACTGAAGCGCGCAAGTGACTCAATATAGAATTGGCCAGAGCTTTTGCGAGATCGAGATGTCGACTTCTGGAGTAGGGTTCAGGATGTATAGGCTCGCTGCGCCTCGGCAGGAGAGATCTTCCCAAAGATTGCAGAAAGGGAAAAGACGTCGGAATCATGGGATGCAGCAACACTCTCAAAGTTTCGTAATTTTGGAACCGCGGACTGGACTGCTCTTGTTCTGTAGGTCGTGCCGCAGGGGCGCCATCGCTGGCGTCTGCAGTGGTGGCGCCCCAACTGCTCGCAGCGTTCAAGACTCCTGAAAGCGGCGCATCGTCCATTCCGCCATCTGCACTCGAGGAAGTGTTATTGTCGCCCAGAGAAGAATGACGCCTCAATGACCAATGCTGGGGCACAACAGACAATTCTGCCGCCTCTTCTGCTAAGACACCTCGCAGCAGAGGCCCGATGGACTTAACCAGAGTAAGGTAGTAATCATAGACATTGACTGGATAGAAGGAAAGCCCGCTGCTTCTTGTCGTGACAAAGCAGTCAGCTATAATCTTTATAAAAGTTTGTGCATTGAGAAGGCCTTTGACGAGCGTCGTGCCAGTCGCGACGCTTGTGGATGTCTCCGGCTCATTACGCGAGCGTCCTAGGTCTGGTGCGAGGAAGGGCGCAAAATATGGTGGCAAATTTCGAGTTTTGGCAGCTAGAGGTCCGAGTACATCCACTGAGGCTTGAGCGCGTCTCAGCAAGGAAGGAAGAGCGCGAACAGGAGACTGTTCAACTAGTTGCGACACAACCTGATTGAGTACTCTTGATGCTGCAGACTCCCCAAAGGAGGCTGGAAGACTCGGCGATTCACAAATATCCAAAAGCAGCTCGATGCCGCCCTTGCGTATAAACATCATCTTGAGAGTAGCGTTGTTCAGGTATGCAGCGAGAAAGTTGGCCAGTGCGTGAATATAGGGCGTGATTGACTCCATGTGTGCCCCCGGCTCCCCATTGCCTCGTTTCGACGGCCTCAACTCGTCCGGAGCAACAACATCGGACATGTCAACATCAGTGTCGCCCAAGATGGCTTGCTCGCGAACTTGAGGTGAAAGGTGACTTGCATCCTCCAGTACTCCAAATTCATTTACCGATAACAGCGAGCCGTCTCTAGACGCAATAAAGAGTTTGGCGCCCCAGCCAGCCGTGCGAGATTTCTCGAGACCAAGAAAACGCAAGCGGGCGACAAGATCGATAACCGCATTAGAGATGCATGGTCGCAGAGGCGGGTGGTGGCGAGCAAACTCATCGAAATTGTTTCCAATATTTTGCACCAGATCACATTCCATGTCGAGACACTTGACATGTGCAGGGCTTTCGAATACCTGGAAAAAGGCATCGATGGCTCGTGACAGAACCACCATTTTCATCCCCGAGTTATTGAGAGAAATGGAGCTCAGGACGTGAGGCACAATGTTGATGGCGTCCGACGACGCTAAGATGCCAGCGGCCAAAGGGCCACGTTCTTCATGTTGCAGCATATCTTCGGAAGGAGGATGGGAACGCTCATCTTGACTAATCAGAGTTGAGATAGCTGAGCTATCCGAGGACCCTTCGTCATCGCCGCTATCATCCCTCTTGCTGTCGGCAAGATGGGCGGGAATGGACCGGTTCGTGACCGCCTCAAGAAAAGTCTTGATCATACCAGACTCCATTATCGCAGCATAGTTTGCCGGATCGTTGTTGATGAAATCGCTCAAAATAGTGACCGAGTTTGTCCATACCACGGAGCCATATCTCTCTTTGTCCTGGATGATGTCACGCAAACTTCCGAGCAGGTCAGACTTCTCGGCAAGGTTCCGTAAAAGGCGATCTGTATTCCCACTGAACGAATACGCACTCGTCATGATATGGTGTATGAACCTGGTCAGCCATTTGAGCGTCTGCTGCTTGTAGTAAGGGATCTGATAGTCGACAGCGCTTGAGCGGTGCTCGGGCCCAATGGGCTTAGAAGTAGTGAGCCAAGATTGTGTGTCGGTGACAGTGTCCACCAGCAATTTGGACACCGCATCCAAGCCATTAGCCTGGAGGAAGATAACAAAGGCCGTCTGAAAAGACCAAATCAAGCCGTCCAAGAAGGCCATCACCATGGCATGGTGCCTCTGCGAGATTCTTGTGCGAAGACTTAGTACCTCTACCAGAGCATCCATCAAACCTGCTGAAACCATCTCGCTCCCAACACGTGGTTGCATGGATAGATGAAGCGTCAGAGAAAAAAGGCTGTTGCGCCACTCGTCAAGTTCAGTCGTGTGGTCTCCGTTGTCTTGATCGTCGACATCACTCGCCATTCCAGCCACTGCCTTTCTGATGACGTAGAGAAGAATTCCATGATTAACATTGGTGTTGAGAGCTGACGAGAGATCTTGTGCTTTGGAGTGAATGCCAGACATAGCTTCAAGCAGACTAAGCCCGATAGACTGCAGCCACAAAGGCACCTCGATGTTATTATCGGCAGAGGGGTGAATCAACTCTGAAAGTTGGTACACGAGTTGATACCTTCGAGTTTCGTCGTTGTCATGACGTAGAACTTTTTCAACAAAGTTGCTGTCAGAGTGAATGTAAGCCAAGTTGGAAATGGCAAGGAGTCGAACAGCCAAGATCTGGCGGCGTGATTCAATAGAACTTCCTAGGGCCTTTGCAACTCGAAGCCGATTGAATGCTTCGTACTTGGAAGCAGGTGGCATGTCATCAGGACACCGCAGAACAAGCTGATGCAAAGGCAAGGCGGCAACAACTGATCTCGGCACCTCAAACAGCTTCTGGCCTGGGTTTACTGAATCTTCAATAAGACCAGGGGTGCGTGGAGTGATTGGGGAGGAATCGTCAGCTGAGATATTTCGCGACTTAGGCGTGCTGTGTTGCTGAGCGCTCATGCTTGTGGAAGCTTTGCGCAAGGGTGTAGGAGTGGTTGGGATGGTTGGAATAGTCGAACGGCTAGGATCCGAATATGCCATGGGGGCAGTCGGGATATCAAGAGGAAAGTAATAGACCTTCACGTCCTCCCACTCCTTCCATTGCTTGTCATCCGAAGTCGCAACAGCCACGAGATCGTTGGCATACATGGATGTAGCGACTCTACTGCCTCCGCCGTGTGCCTTATCCTTGCCCTTATTCGCAACTGGTGTTGTCAGGGTCACAGATTCGGATAAACTCGCTATTGGAGTCTTGACAAATGGCATGGCAAGCTGCTGCACGCGATCAAGGTCAATATTGTAATGGTTTGTCAACAGAGCGGTGCTGATGAGCCGAGAAGTATTCTGGGCAAGTCTCTTAACAGACGCTTGATACCTCTGAGCAAGCTCGACTCCCACCTTCAAGGTGGAAATTAGTATGGACAGAGACGTGGAATTGAGTAAGTCGTTGAGGTGGGCACTGCTGGCATAGATGCTCCTGTTGCCGCAATGCTCTAGGAGCATGCGAGTAAATTCCAGAGTCGCTTCTGCCAGTACTCTATCACCATCTGGCGGATAGCCCATTTGCATCAACTGGCTTTCATTCCAAGCTGTTTCATTATGGAAGATGGAGTCCTTGCATTGATTGAGCAGCAAATCACAGCCAAAGTCTCGAGACTGAGGCCCTTGAGACAGATTATAGGTTTTGCAAAGCTGCTCAAGAATGGAATCGAATCGGTTGAGTAGCGGAATCCAATGGTAGAGATCGCCCCGACTGAACGGCCATCGAGAGGGAAAACTAGCCAGCTGCTTTGGCAAGGACGGTAACGAAGCCTCGGATGCGGTGAGAACAAAGTTCTCTAGCCAGGGAGACTGTCACGAAAGTCGTTGTCAGAGCTTGCAGTCGACAAGGGGAGATGAAAGTACGGCTAGTCTCAAAGTATCTCTCGACACACGGGATGTACATACCATAGTCTCCTTGTGTCGAGCCTGCATAACCTTTGTGATCTTGCCCATATTGACAGCTGTAGCGGCGAGGCCGCGAAGACAGTGGGAAACGAGCTCCTCCCACTACAGCCAGGCTTGCCCGCCGGCGCGATAGGCTGAACCAAGACGCGGAGCCTGAGGGTAGGAGAGGCAGTCCTCCGTCAAAGAAAGCTGACACGGACACTGAAGAATCGGCCAAACAAAATGGCGCTGTGTTTCTGGACTGTAGCTGCCCGCTGGAGCGGTCAAAGGCGCCGCGAAGAAAAAAAAGGCGATCAAGTGCCACCGGCACGATGGCGATGTAGGTGAATACAGCCGGTGGATTGAAGAGGCGAATATGTTGGAGGCGGATGAAGCAGCTAGTGGTGAAGGTCGACAACGGGTGCAGGACGTTGTCGAAGCGATGCTTGGTCTGCCGTCAGCGTGGGTGACGATATCAAGGGATAGAATCGTTGATGGAGCTTTCTGGCAGATGCGGCGCAGCAGTGATCCAGCTGTGCAGGGGAAAGCGAGACGTGTAGGTGAAAAGAGGAGGCGTGTCAAGAGGGAAAACGAGAAAACAGAGGCTAGGTAGCCATGGTAAAGTCTGCAGTCCAAAGAAGTCACAAGAGTGGGTGAGGCTAGTGGGCCTGGTGCGTAATAGGCTGCACAAATTATGGAAGCCACCACAGGCCGCGTTGCAAAGATTGTTACCCTGTAGCACTTGACACCCACCAAGAAGCCGCGCGCTGCTGCGGCTTGGTGTTATGTAAGCGCCACAATGCACATGACTTTTGATCTCCTGGTGTTTCGCAGATCAGACAATTTGACGAACTGACGATTGTGAAACAGGACGGAACCCCCCTTCTTTGCAGAGTTACTGACAGAACCTTTGCTAGGCCTTGTATAGCTCTGCTGACGGCAACTTTGAGTATGGGCGCCAGCTGATGTGCTGGCTGCGTTTTCGCAGGTCGCGCCTGTTGGCCGCTGCATGTCCTCATCATCTCTCTTATCCCGATCTAATCAGCGGCCGAAGAGACTGACAAGGCCAGAAATCATGTGCGCGGGTCGGAGCGAACAGTATGCGATGCGCGAGTTGTCAAGAGTTTCCTCGACTGCTGGCGTGAACACGTTATCAGTATCATGGCTGTCTTCTGCTACCTCTCTATGCTAGTGGAAATACTAAGTAGTACGTTGGTCCCAGTCGTGTTGACTCACGAGCACGCCGGCACCAGCAGCGCTTTCGCTTCGTCACTGGCCTTGTTCGCCATGCACTCTCAACCTTGATAGCTATGTCGTTGGAGTAGTACTGAGCTCCACCTGCGTCATATACCACTCCAAGCTTTGCCCTGCCGATATAGTCTAAGCTCATGCATGGAGCTGTGATTTAGGCAATGCAAAAGAGCCGAGACTTTACTTCTAGCCAGGCACAAGCTTGTGGCGACTTCGTTTCAGCATCTGAGCAGTGCCAAGAGCCAGCAACGACTGGCTCAAGTGCACCAAACAAATGCCATTACGCAGGGTCCGCCCACTCAAAAAGCGGAGGAGCAAATCTGTAACGTGTGTACAAGATCGTTTGTCTGTGCCGATGATGCTGAGTGTCGATGAAACGAAACGTGTCAAAGGGGCAGATGCACATGGGCGTAGCCGTCTCCCGACAGCGGCCCGTTGCAAGAGGGAAAAGAAACTTTGCATACTCCTGCAACTGTGCTTGGTGCTTGGTGCTTGGTGCTTGGTGCTTGGTGCTTTGGAAGTGCTTTGGAAGACATGTTGTGTTGCATGAAAGTGATGCTTTGCCAAGTCGTACCACCGTTGCCATGGCTTGCCAATGCAGCAATTTGCACCCGCGCCGGAATGCAACGAGAAGAGAGCAAAAGTAGATGGCGTGGGTGGCTGCATTCCTGCGACACAGCTGCAATGCTCTCTACCGACGCCGACCCCTTTTGCCCGGCCCCTGAGTGAGGCAGTAGCAGAAGAGGCGCTGTGTCCATGTCTCATCTTAAGGGCCGTCCAATGTTCTGTGGCCATTGGGCTGTCCTGCACAGGCGTGAAACCCGCGGACCCGTAAAAAGCCGCTTGCTCAGTTACCCTTAGGCCCTGGACTGGCGAGGCATAGTACTACTACTGTACCCGAGTATCCAAGGTACAAGCCCCTACTACTTTTACTACTACTACCACTAGTACTACTAACTTAGTACTGCTACCTAGTACTAGTAGTAGTAGTAGTGGGAGAGGAAGTACTTGCATGTCCAATGTAGTACACTTCACTTGCCTGTATCCTGTCGTCTCCGTCTCCACATGGGCCTGAGCCGACGCCTGGCTCCAGCGCAGCCCCCACCTAGACGCCGCTGTTTCGCGGTTCCTGGCAGCGCCTCTCCACCCTGTGTCCAAGGAGACGCATCCATGCCTCGATTTTTTCCATGCTGCAAGGGCCACGAATGGCGTACACGACATCAACATCGCGCTCGACATTAATTCCTGCTCCAGGCCCACGCCCCTAAAACAATATAAGCATCGTCGAGCAGCAGCCTCATACACCACACGTGGCATTCTCTTGTTTCTGTCCAAATTCCATATACCCGTCTCTTGTTTCTGTCCACGTGCAGATTGATAGACATAGCCTGCCACCAAGTCACGCAGCGACAAGACGACTTCCATTCTCGTCCTTGGCATCCCGCATCCTGTCTTGCACGCTCTATTTTGGCAACCCCAAGCAACATTTGCAACTAGTCCAACCACTATCCATAGATAAACGAGGCCAGCCTT
The DNA here is from genome assembly GCA_002591415.1 of Ophiocordyceps australis. NCBI lineage: Eukaryota > Fungi > Ascomycota > Sordariomycetes > Hypocreales > Ophiocordycipitaceae > Ophiocordyceps > Ophiocordyceps australis. The sequence continues at coordinate 235,712 of NJET01000008.1, read as the reverse complement.
TTTGAGCAAGACATCCACTGCCAGGCCCGTCGCCGTGCTGTTGGCGCGCCTCGACGCTTCATGGTTGATGGCTGCCGGCTGAGCAGCTGGTGCACTCTTTTGCTTCATCTTGCCACAGTTCCCCAGCTCGACCGACTTTTCTTCTCTGCGTCGCCAGCGACCAACGGATAATGACGCAGCCACGCGACGACGTGGTTTCGCCGCCGCCGCCCCAGCCTGATGACAGCGCCAAGGCCAAGGCGTCATCTTTAGCCGACTCTGACCTGGAGACTGTGGTACGTCGGTGGCAACGCGCAGCCATGACTCTCGCTTGACAGTTGTTTGAATCCTTTGCTGACTTATACCCTGTTACACCCTCATTTCAGGCTGCCGAGCACGACACTTTCGAAGATGCCCTTGACAACGCCTCGGTGCGATCGTTGACGAAGCGAACTGTTTCTGCCTCCAAGAGCACATCTCCTGTCGCGGACAGCGATGACATTGCCGAGAGAGCGTCAACTCCTAGTGGCAAAGACGATGTTGCCGAATCTGTCGACTTGGGAGCAAAGCGCAAATCGCGCCGCACATCATCCCCCCTTTCTGCACGCATCTCTAATTCATCCAATCTCGATAATGTCAACCTAGACGACGACTCATCTACAAAACCTCGAGGTGAGAGCGTGCCTCTCTCCCTGAGCTATTGGCACATGCTTCAAGTTTGGATGAGCTGACATGCGCCCAGAGCCCCAGAACTCCGTGGATAGGGACCAAGCCACCAAGACCCTATCTCTAAACAGCATAACCAGCGCGCTGCCCTCAATGCCTTGGTCTCCACCGACAGATTCGTCGGCAAAGAGTTTGGGCCAGTCAACCAACGCCACTGCTCCTCAACCTTCTGTGACTACATCGCACCCACCACCACCCTCTCGAAAGCTTACCAGTCCATTTTCCTGGCTCTCGCGGAATGCTACAAGCAAGGAAAAAGAAACTTCGCCTCCCGCAAGGTCTCCGAGAAGAGATACTACTAGCTCTGTCGCAACCTTGACGAGCAATCCTGAGATGATGCTCAGCAAACTCGAGGAGGAGAAGGAGGCTGGTGGCAGTGCTAGCAGTGGCACTAACCGTGAAAGCCTCAAGGATAGATTCAAGGCATTAAGACTGCGCGAAGAGAGTGGTCTTGTGGCACAGAATGGCGATAGCGACAAGACGAGTGTCAGCGCTCTCGGCGCCGATAATCAAGGCGATGATGTAGCAGCCATGGACAAGCCGCCTTTGTCTCCTGTTCCTGCTCCCAATAATCAGCTTGCGCCGGGCACTGTGTCTGGAATCAACGCAGGACCTTCGGCCATGCCAGACACCCAAGTTGATTGGGATCTGTGGCAATCTGTTGTCTACGAGGGTCCTGCCGCAGTCGCGCGGACCAGTGCTGAAGAGCTCAACAAGGCCATTGCCACTGGAATCCCAAACGCCATTCGCGGAGTCATCTGGCAGGTCCTGGCTCAAAGTAAGAATGAGAGCCTAGAAGTTGTTTACAAGGATTTAGTGGCCCGGGGCACCGACAAGGACAAGGATCGGAACAGTAATAGCACGACGGCGAGCATCACTAGCAACGGCAACCTCAGTGCTCACAGCATCGATGGCACACTATCGTCAGCATCGTCGACACATTCGGGGCAGTCATCTCCCAAGGTAGATAAGAGCACCGAGCCAACTGCCAAGGCCCACAGTACGTCGACCGCCGAGCGAAAGAAGAAGACCAAGGAAGATACTGCGGCTTTGCAGAAGCTCGAAAAGACGATACGTCGTGACCTGGGAGCTCGCACGAGTTATTCAAAGTACGCAGCAGCGGCTGGGCTTCAAGAGGGCCTGTTCGGCGTTTGTAAAGCTTATGCTTTGTATGATGAGGGAGTAGGTTATGCACAAGGCATGAACTTCCTCATCATGCCGCTCCTATTCAATGTGAGTATTCCCTGTTGCGCGGGTAGTGACTACCAGGTATCCAGCAATAATGGTGCTGACTTATCCGAAAAAAAGATGGCAGAGCAAGAGGCATTTTGTCTTCTCGTCCGTCTTATGAACCAATACCACTTGCGGGAGCTCTTTGTCCAGGACATGCCGGGCCTACATCTGCATCTGTATCAATTTGAGCGCCTTCTCGAGGACATTGAACCCGCGCTATACTGTCATTTGCATCGTCGCGGCATCTCACCCCATCTATATGCCACGCAGTGGTTTCTGACACTTTTCGCCTACCGCTTTCCCCTTCAGTTGGTTCTTCGCATCTACGATCTGATATTTTCCGAAGGCCTATCTGCTGTTCTCCGATTCGGTATCGTCTTGATGCAGAAAAATGCTGCAACTCTGCTAAGCATCGCCGACATGCAACAGCTTACTACTTACCTCAAGGACAAGCTGTTCGACGTGTACATTGACAAGGACCCGAGCCAGGGAAGCATACTGGAAAACGGCTTCTTTGGAAGTTCCAGTTCGAGTATTGACAAGGAGGTATACAGAGCTGATCAGCTCATTCGAGACGCTTGTGAGGTCAAGCTTACGCCTGAAGCTCTCAAGATGTACACAGTTGAATGGGAAGAAAAGACAAAGACGGAGCGCGATCGCGAGACGGAGCTGCAGGACCTTCGCACTACCAACCAGAGCTATGCGATCAAGATTCGAAAACTGGAGGAGAGGGTCGAGGTTTGCGACCACGAGCAAACCGCCATGGCCACAGAAATGGTTCATACCAAGGTCGAGAATGAGGAACTTCGAGATGAAAACGAGAGCCTCAAGGGTCAGGTGCGAGAGCTCAGGGTGGTGATTGAGAAGCAGCCCCTAGAGATTGAACAGAACTGGCAGCTTGAGCGGGACGACTTGATGAAGCGCAATGAAAAGGTCCACGAGGAGAACCAGAAGCTCGAGAAGGAGCTGGGGGAGCTCGAGGAGGAACTTGTCCAGACCAAGATGCGGTATGCCGAGGTAAGAAGACGTAACCGCTATAGCCGGCTTCAAGATGAAGCGAATGCTAATTTTTGGCCCCTTGCCTTATAGATCAACTCTTTGCATGAGGCGCTCTCTCGAAAGTGGTCCGATCTGAAGCGTCAATTTGCCTAAACTGCATCAGTTTCTTGTTGGTTAGTTGCGTCACGATTGTACTCATATCGAAGCATTTGTGTACCAAAAGTTGCATTCGGGGAGGTGACACAGCCTGTCTTGCTAGTCTGCTGTTTTCTTCTCCCATAGTCAGCCTAGTATCTCGCTCATTTTCCTTGTCACTTGTCTTTTTTTCTGAGGGAGGGCATTGTCGGCTTTTGCAGTACTGTTATGCTGGCTAAGGGTACGATGAAACGAAGTGGGCATGCAGCCGGAGTTTTGGCCTAATAATGGCCGACTAACGCGTGCAACGAAGACAAGTGGAGGGCTAGACGAAAACTGACAGGGCCAAAAAGAAGCCATTGACATTATAATTGCCTGTGTTATGTGAAACCCTCCAAGGGAAGAATGGGTCAAAACGGCGAATTGAAGGAATAGATGGCGGCTCAAGCTGCCGGTATACTATATGCCAGGAGCGGACCAGGCGTTGGTAGATGGCTTTTGTTTAAGAGCAGCAGTCATCATGATCCTTGATTGAAGAAACATCAGGGCCTCGCCGCCACAAGATGGCCAATTTTGTCATTTTGTTGAAACAATGCAGCTCCGTTGTCATCGAATTTGTCTTGGTCCCCTACGGTCCCGTCATAATACACGGCGTGAGTGCTTTGAGGGCTTCTAAACCCGTTGGAAAGACAAGCTAGTGGAATTCCATAATACCAAAGCCCAACAGCGCCCAGCAACCATCCATGGCGCCCAGAATTTTGTCCACCTCTACTTGTGCAGCTTGCGCTGGTAAAAGGCAAGCTCTTCTCCCTCGAGAATATAGCCGTCACAGCGGCCAGACTGCCCAGGACGGCTAGACACAATGGCATACACGCGACCAGCCTCAAACTGCTTCTCGATAGCCGGGTCGACTTTACCCGAGGCAGCATGTCTGGCAGCCTGCTTCTTTTCAACAGACTTGCTCTTCTTGACCTCCTCCTCAGTCTTGCCCTCCTTGGCTGCCTGAGCCTTCTGGCGTCTACGGCCAATGGACTGACCGTAGTGTGCCTCGTACCATTGACGAAAAGGAGCGGCGTCGACTTGCACGACGGCGCTTCGGGTCAGGGTGTTGGTGCGGACGAGCTCATTGTTGGACGGATGGTAGGCGACGGCGATGACACGAGTCTTGCGAGTGCAGCCTTCGGAAGCCCAGGCAAAGTTGCCAGAGTCGAGGCGCAGAGCACGATACTTGTGGTTGCCACCGCGGGTGCGAACTGTGTGGATGCGCTTGGGGCCAATTCTGGTGTTGGCACCCTGCCGACCAGCCTCGAAAGCGCGCTTCTTCCCTGTTGGCAGAGGTCAGAACGTATGTTCTCATTCAAGAGCAAAGCATACGGGCTTTCGGGTCGTTTACGCACGGTAGTAGGCACGCTTGGCTCCAGAGGCGGAGCGCTTGTGGCGCGAGTCGCGAGAAATACCCATGATTGCGAGTTCTGCAGAATAAGGAGCCAAGTTAGCATTAGGATGTCTGTCTGGAAATGATTCGGGGGCTTGGCCACAAGGATGGACAGCTTCAATGAGAAGGTCGGAATCGAGACGACAAAAGATTGCGACTTGGTGGCGAAGCAAAATTGCCGATACGGCCCTCATCATTGTAGAATGTCCTGCCACCCATGGCCCTTGAGAGCGCCTTACCTGATGAATGAAGCGCTCACCAGGGCAATCGGACCGGTGGTTGTCGATTGAGAAGACGGCGACTTGGCGTTGGTGTTGAAGAAGAGATAATGCAATAGAAATTTTGTGGTTGTGGGCACGCTGGGGCTTCGTTAGCCTGTGGATACGTACCTCGCCCGAGCTGGCGGCTTCGGGCTGGGAGTATTGTTTTTCCGCTCTTGCATCTCACGTGCTTCAAAGCAGTTCGCGCAAATTCTTGGGTGGAAACACGCCAACCATGGCCATAGGTAATGGCCGCACATCAGCCAACACGACTCAACGCAAACAATCCAGCGCTCTCTTCTCCAGCTTGCCCACCGGCTGTAAGACAATCGCGTGGACCTCAATCGCTCTGACGCCTAGGATTAGTATCTCGATAATCATAGCGTCATCATTAATTGGTTTCTACTGCTCCCCAGTGTCTTAATTCGCCCTGGCTTCAGCCAACCCCCATTTCAACTAACTCGTACATATTTCCACATCTCTATCTCTGATGGAGCAAACCTTGTAGTCCTGTGAAGGAACAACCTCCAAGCTCAACGACAGTTTGCTACAGTTCATATTGACTCTAACAATTAAAGGCTCTTGGTGTGTGTCTCGGCCCACTGATATATGAATGCTAGGCTTGTCATTCATGTGTTGTTTGCATCGGAGCCTCTTCAGCTTTCGTACTCTCGTTCACTGTTGCAAAGGCGGGTTTGCTGCGCCGGCATGGAACACCATTCTTGCTGTTCCTCGGGGGGTGACACGGGCATAATATAGGCCGGATGGAAGTTTACCATCTTGGCTTGCCTTCGAATTGTTCCGTTGGAATGATGCACGGCGTCATGATGCACTGTCGATTTGCCTGGGTCGAGTACGTCGATTCGCGGTGGAGGCAACGACCGAACAGCTTGACTGCCACGATTATCACCTGCATCTTTCAGCTCAGCCAACGAAGGCCAACTTGCAAACAAGGCCTTGCTATTGGGTAGCTGCTCATTGAAGCAGTTGCAAGAAGCAAAAACGGGCGACAGCTCGTCATGCATTTGCTTGCCAAGAAATAGCTTCTCAACTTTGAGCGCCTCATGCTGAGTCGACAAGCTCTGAGCACAGCTCTTTTTGCGCTCCATCTCTGCCATGCGTTGTCCTACCAAGCAACTCAGTCTCTGCTTGTTTTCCTCTGCCATGTCTGCCCTGAGCGCAGCAAGCTCGACTAGTGTTTGCGGTATAAAAGGCGACTTGTCAGCCCCAATGTGGTGCAGGTTATTCATCATCTTGGCAAGAGCCATGCGATCTTTGGCGCCATCGCTCATCCATCTTACGGAATTAGACCAGGTTCCTCGAGCGGCCTGGTTGCTCAAATGAGACGATTTTTCTGATGCTGCTGCACAGTCTCCTTGGCGAGGAGGCGAATCACGACAAGACTTTTGCAAGCCTTTCCCCTTGAGCGAGCCTTTTTCAAACCTCTTATTACGTGCATTGGCATGTTTCCTATTTCCCTCGGCACCAGATGGATGCGAAGAAGCTGCTGAGAAGTTGGTAGGTGCAACATGTGCAATTATCTTGTCTCGCTGGTCTTCGGCTTTAATTCTCGGCGATTCATTTCCAATATGGAGAGAACCGAAGCTGGTCTGCGCAACTGGATCCCATTCAATGTGGGGTGTATTTTCAACTGAAGCTTGGCATGGTTCGAATGAGGCCCCATTCAAGTCTGGAAGCATATAGTCATTTGCTGCCTGGGACGAATGGAGCTTTGCATCTTGTACTGCTGGCAAATTTTGCAAGTGATAGACGTCTGGAGCGATGCTGGTGGGCGCTATCGAGGGCTTTGGTGCTGAGTTTTGGAAACTTGGTGCCAAAAAATCCAAACCCGACAATTCCTCTGGCTGAGCATGTGGCAAAGAATATGCCAAAGGATGGCCAAAGTCATGCCCAACACCATGGTTCTCAGATATATCAGCTAGTCCAGAAGAATAAGCGTCAATAGAGGAGAAAGCATGGGCTCTCGACTTTCTTGCCCTTCCAAGCTGCAATATTTGGCGTGCAGCCTCTCTGCGACTTCCTTCAGACTTGGCCCAAGGAGCTCTTTTGGGACTCAAAGGTTGACCCAATAATCGAGGGGACTTTGCAGTTGGAGAGGACCGCGAGGCGTATCGATTAAAAGGAAGCAGGGTCCATTTCTTTTTGTTCGAAGCCGATCTAGTCTTTCTTCGGACCAACTGGTGGGAGGATAATGGGTCTTGAGATTGGATGATTTGCATACCATCTGACTTGGTCGCCATTTGCGTGTCAAGTTCAAAAGCAGCTGGCTGGCTGTAAGGAATTTCATCCTCTTGACTCGTTTTTGTGACCAAGGGATTGAAGAGGCGATCGAGGCCCAAATCAAAACTGGCTGACTGTACAACATCTACGCCTGTTAGATTGCCATGGTGCCCCGGTATAGGCTGGGGCTGCCAAGGGGTGAGGCTCGGGCCGTAAACCCAAGCATGAGCGGGAGGATACTCGCAGTCTGCAAAATGTGTGGCTGTGCGTTGCTCGTAAGAGAATTCACGGTGCGGCAAGGTAACATTAGGGTGGTATTGGTCGAAACTGTGTACGGGAGCTGAATCCGCAGGATAGTCTATTGCAGGGCCGTTGTCGGCTAGCGGTAGAAACTTCGATAGTGGCATCCGCGAGCCTGCTGAAGGAGCAAAGTCGACCGCTTGGGGGTTCATGGCGGCGTGAATCGAGGCGCGAGGACTCAAAAGAAACGTTTTGGGGAGGTTGAGGGAGCAGAGGCCAAGGACTCGGCCGTGGGTGATGGCAAACACGAAAGCCCAGGCAGGTGACAAACTAGATTGGTATTCCAGGCTCAGTGCAGGTATTACCATGGATGGCACCGGCGAGCCCAGATGGGGAGGTGGTCAAGTGACTTTGACGCAGAGTACTGGCGTAGCAAACAAACAAGCTATATCAGTACAGGTGCAGATGGCGACAAGATTTGGTGGCCGTGAGGAGTAGGAAGCGGATGGGCATGACGCTAGATGCTGGCAAGACTCACACTCAGAGCTCATGACGACTGCTAGCCTTTTTGCCTGATTCGATGTGTTGGCTGAGTGAATGTTGAAGGGTGGGTAGCTGCGTGATGAAAGGAAAGTGACGAATAGGAAGAGGTGACAGGTGCCAGAGGAAGAGAAGAAAAAGAATGAGGTTCTGGACCTTGTGCCAACTTTACATGTGTGGAGACGCAGAGGGAGAAAAGAAATGATGCTGGTTAGGCTGGCGACCTTGTTGAGCGATGCAGGCCATGACACGAGGAGAAAATCAAGGTGGCCTGTCAGTTGCGTCAATGGAAGCCAGTGACATGAAATGGGCCAGAGTGCAAGTCGAACAAGTCGAAGCTTTGAAATGCTTGTTATGGCTGGGCACGCGCGCTACCATTGTCTAAAGAAGAAGAGCATAGTGAAGCAGGCTGGACAGCTTCAACACTATCCTGAGCCGTGCAAAGCGTCTTTGGCGTGTTGTTAAGTACATTCTCTCATACAAGGCGATGCCGATGCATTCTCTTGTGCACTAGTTGAAGCAGCGGAGTTCTGCAGAGAGTGAAAACGCCATGGCATATAGAAGCTGAGTCTTGGTGGTCCAGACCCGAACATGAGTGGGTAGTAGTAGTAGTAGTTGAGGCGATGGCCACTTTCTCAGGTTAGGCATGAGGGAGGGCATGTAACTTTGGACAGAGGTACTAGCAGACAGCTAGCCTGCACCAGGATAGCGGGGCGGGAGGAGCCGCAGTCCAGCATGGGGGGAGGGGGGCGTACCTACTAGTATGTTAGTATCGGGAGCTGTGTCCAGGTACAGCAGTATGTACTTGTACTACTAGTAGTACTGCTACTTATAGTTGACTAAACTCGTCGTCGTCTGTTGTTGAAGGATTCCTGTCTGACCCGAGTCCTTGATTTCAGCCCAGAGAGTCTTTTCTGCAGCGACAATGGCCATTACTCTCTCTGATTATAGTCAGAACCATGCTCCCTCTTGCCGCATCAGTTGCAATAGAAGAAGCTAACATGCGTACAAAGACGCCAAACGGCCCATCAAGGGCCTTCCCAAGGCCCTGGAGCCGCCCAAGGGCACCACGGTTCAAGGCCTCAAGAAGCTCATTGCCGCGCAGACGCAGCTGTCCGACTTCAACCGTATCGGCCTGTACGACTCGTCGACAAGCAAGCCTCTCAAGGACCGCAATCTGCGCATCGACGACGTGGCCATTGACGACAAGCTGCTTGTCAAGGATCTCGGGCCCCAGGTCGCTTGGCGCACCGTCTTTGTCGTCGAGTACCTGGGCCCCATTGTGATCCACATGATGTTTGTGGCGGCAAGGAGGCATCTCTGGGCCAATGCGGGCGCCATGTCGACGACACAGTGGCTCGCCTTTGGCATGATTGTGGGACATTTTGTCAAGCGCGAGATGGAGACGCTCTTTGTGCACAAGTTCTCGGCAAACACGATGCCGGTGCGCAACATTTACAAGAACAGCATCTTTTACTGGGCTCTTTCGGGTGTGCTCTGCGCTTGGAATATCTACAACCCACGCTCGCTGGCTGCCACGGCCGACTTGCCCGCCATGGACTACATGGGCCTGGCTCTTTTCCTCTTTGGCGAGACTGGCAACGCCCTCGTGCATTTACACCTGTCGTCGCTGCGTGCTCCGGGCAGCACCGAGCGCAAGATCCCCACGGGCTATGGCTTTGCCTTGGTCACCTGTCCCAACTACATGTACGAGGTGCTTTCGTGGGTGGGCATCATTGTCACCAGTCGGAGCTGGGCTGTGGCTGTTTTTATTGCCGTGGGTGGCGCGCAGATGTTGCAGTGGGCCCTGGGCAAGGAGCGTGCCTACCGCAAGGAGTTTGGCGACAAGTACAAGAAGAAGCGATATGTCATGCTGCCTGGCCTGCTATAGAGGCCGAGGGGCTCCTTGTTGGCCTCCTTGTCCGCGGCGAGCGACGCGGCATGGCTATCCAGGATGCCTATTGCAGCAGCATGGCATCAAAGAGGGACATGAAAGAGGGACATGAAAAAAGGGGCATAGACGCCGGTAAAGCCTCGTGACAGACAGGCCTTGGGCCAGACACACGCATACCTAAAAGTCAATGTAGTACAATGTTGTAATTCAGCCGCGGTCAATATATCACGTCTTGTTTGATTCACACGAGGGCTCGCATCAGAGCAGGCCCATGGACGGTGGCGTGTGGGAGCTCTTGATGTGCTCGGTGCCCAGACTCGACATTTCGAGAGGCTCAACGAGACTGCGGCTGGCCTCGGACCAGGCCGAGTCTGCCTCGGGCCGCTCCATGTCCATGGCGTCGGGCTGCTCAGTGTCGGCCTGTTGCTCGCCAGCCTGTTCCTTGCTCTGTGCCGCAGCGCCCACCTCGTCGTGGCCCTGCTGCTGTGCCATTTCACATTCGCTGCACCGGCAGCTGCTCTGGCTGTCTCCTTGCTGCCCATTGTCGTCGTCGTCGTCGTCATCGTCGTCATCGCCATGGTCAGCGTCGCCAGCTGCCGCCAGCCGCACCGTCTCCTCGAGCACCAGCAGCTCCCGCTCCAGCACCTCGGCCCAGTTCTGCACATTGCCCAGCTCCTTGATGCGCCGCGTCGCGCCCTCGGCCTCGCGTGCCAGCCGCTGCCGCTCGCGTCGCAGGCCCGCCGTCGCCTCCACCACGTCGCGCCTCTGTCGCTCCAGCGCCGCCGCCCCGCCGTGGAGGCCCGTGGCTCGCGTCTGTAGCTGTGTGTCTAGCAGGTTGCCCACCGAGGCCACAACCGCCGCTCGTGCTGAGGCCACGGCCCGCGGCGACGGCGTCGGACTTGGCGTGCGCTGCGTTGCACAGTGCGAGCCACCGTCGGTGCTCCCCGCCATGCTCTCCTTGCTGTCTTTGGTCATGACTGGTGCGACAAAAAGAAACAAAAAAGACGGCAAAAAGAGAACAGAGTAACAAGGCTAATCTAATCGCTGGACTTGTTCAGCTGCTTGATTTCTGTTGGCCATGGGAGCGTTCGAGACACTCTCTGCTTCCTGCATGCACCTCGCTCTCGTCACAGACAGTTGAGTCACACGACTTGTGTCACCATCACATTACTGCTGCCCTTTTCTCGGGCCCCCCAAAGGTACATATTCATGATATACATGCACATCCGCCCAGCTTGCATCACGCCCTAAATAAAGTGTCCAGACTTTGCCTATCTCCTCGTCTTGTCATCATTCCATAAAGTGTCATGTTGGTCGTCCCCTGATGCCGCCCAGCACAGGAAAACAGACAGGTCGAGCTGAAACGCCAGCTCTAATCTTTCGCCATTGCATGCATGTGATTCCGTCTTAACTTATGCAACGTATCAACTTGACCTCAAACTCCGATGCTATGCGGCTGAAGAAGGGAAAAAAGGGAAGAAAAGAGGAAAATGAAAATGAAAATGAAAAGAAAAATGAAAATGAAAAACGAGTGTGCAGTTCAAGATGGCGTTGCAGACATTCAAAACGAGCGAATAACAAAGGCCTATGCAAGAAGTCGCACATCCAAGCATAAGCATGCCTTCAGATGGCCACTTTGCCGCCATTGATGCGCGATGGCACCAATCCAAGGCCGTTGCCAGGACTCAGAGTTGTTGCAGATGAAACTGTGTTGCCGTCTGAAGACATGGACGAAATAGACGACATGGAGTTGAAGCCCGAATGGCCTCGAGCCACAGCTCCTCCCCGCGACATGGAGATGCCGGGGTTTGCAATGAGCGCGTCAGCTCGGTCAAAGACATTGCCATGAAAGGCGGCGGCAAAGGACGCGCTGTGGGGCGTTGTCGACACCGTCGCCTGCAGCGCTGGCCCTAGAGCCGCGCTCTGCGGCGTAATTGGCACCGACGGAGTAGGCGACACCACCTGCGAGGCGTAAGCACTGGCCGAGCCTCCATGAGGGCGGAACAGCGGCCCCCAAGGCGAGTGCAAAATGACACTGCTCGTCTCCTTCATCGTCTTCTGGATAGGCTTGAGACGCAGCCTCGTGTCTGGCGGCAAAGGGATAGTATTGATGGCCGATTTGATCTTGTGTGCCATGGTTGTCCAGGAAGCAACAAAGTTGTTGCATTGGTTCCAAAAACTAGCTTGCGTCCTGACTGCAGGATCCTTGAGCTTGATTTGCGACAGCTGGTTCCTCAAAAGCTCAGTCTGCTGCATCGTCGAGTTGCAGAGCGCCATGAGACTTTTCCAGTACTGCACCACAGTCGTGGCAGCCCGCTGCTGCAGAGCCGCCCTGAGGCCACCATTCAGCTGGGCCTGGAAGTTGGGCAGCGTGCGAATGACAATATCTGTCGATCTCTGCAGCGACAAAAAGATGCGGTCAAATAGCGCATCGTCATCCAGCGCCTCGGCACTCACCCCACGGCTGTGCACTGATGACAGGGATTCGTCTGAGCGCGGCGTTGCAGACGTGATAGTCACGGTTCGGTTTGAGCCATTGGCATAGGCTACCGCCACATCAGTGGCCACTCTGAGGTTTTGAGGATTGTGTGCCGTTGTTCCGTTGCGGCTTCGCGAGAAGCCTGGCCGCTCAGCAATGGGAGCAACGGCTGGCAGACGATGGTAGGGACGAATCGTGTTTGCGTCGCTGTCAAGATCCGTGTTTCTCGAGCGATGCTTGGCCTGCTCAGCTCTCATGGTCGTCATGGACACTCGCAGCTCCATGATACTATTATAGAGCAACATGAGAAGAGTCCGAACATATCGTGCGTCTCCATTGTCCACAATGGTATCAATGTTGTCTGTCAAGAGGCTGCAGACGTGGCCGTAGGCGCTCACCAGCACCTTGCATGCGCGGTGCACGCTGTGGTTTTCGCGATATGACCGCCCAGCTCCATCAGCAACGGCTGTGTCGTACTTTTGAATCTCCTGCTCCAGCTCCACCACATGCGAGTTTGTATTGTAAAAGACAATTTCCAAGCTCGATCGTTTGGGTCCGTCGCTTGTCAGCGTGACGAGCATCTGGATCATGGGGTGGATCTGGAAGACGGAATACAAAATGCCCTTGGCCGACTCGACCACGGGGTCAAACACCTTGGACTCGCGGCGGCGCTCGGGCAGGACGGACAAGCGTCGGACGTAAATGGGGCGCTGGAAATATGTCTCGGTTGGTGTTGCTGGGCTCTTTGCCCTTGGTGGGGTTCCCTGCATGGCTGACCCATGACTTAGGCCACGGTAGTGGTTGCTGAAGCGAATATTGGCCTGTGTCTCGTCCAGGGTGCCCAGTTCAGAGGCCTTTCTGGAAACGATGCCTAGGCGTCTATGGCGGCCGTCAGGACGGTCGTTTCGCAACAGCGTCTCCGAATTGCTGCGCAGGCGCTCATTGACATTGCCAATGGTCAGGGGCATGACTCCCGGGCGGCGGATGGCAGTGTTTTGCTGCGACAATCCGCGGTAGTGGGACCTGCTAGGAATGGGGGGCGGACGAGAGCCGCTGTTGGGGGAGCGCAGGTCAGGCACGTCAGCCCCATTGACTTTGATGGGGAATCGGCCGCTTGTGCCCCGCTTCAGAGGCAGCCGTGGAGTCTCGGCTCCTTCGCTCGATTCATCTCCCGTCGCCTCGGCCTCTATGCGGCCATTGATGGCGTACTGCTTGAGAAATCGCTTGATGTGGACAGTCATGGACACCTCGGTGAGCTCCATGTCTCTGGCAATGCCTTCATGAGGCGGGCTTGCGGCCTGCGGTTGAATGGCCTCTCTGGGAGGGAAGACGATGGGATTGCCCTCGAGCTTGAGCACTTGCAAAGTAGCCATGTCGCCGAGACAGAGAGGAAGCTCGCGGATCTGGTTCTTGTTGATTGAGAGAACCTTGAGCGACGTCAGCCTGCAGATTTCATTGGGTAGCATGCGAAGCTGATTGCGGCCGACATCGAGAATCTCGAGTGGTTTCAGGTCACACAGCTAGAGGGCCTGTCAGCCAACAAAGATTTCCAGGATTGGGAGAGCGAGATGCTTGACATGCCGGCATGGGAAATTCGCGAAGCTGGTTTCCTCGGAGATTGAGATATCGCAAAGAGGTGCATTCCGAAAAGCGAGCTGGGAGAGAGGAGAGCAGGTTGTGTGACAAGGCAAGGCTGTGTGTTGATAGCAAGAGTCAGTGTCTTTGCGGGGCTTGTAGGCTTGTCGAGGGGTCGACTGACCGTCCCAATTCGTCCTTGACGATATCAACCACCTCGTCGGGCAGCGTGTGTATGTTTTTACGGCTGAGGTCGATGGTGACGCCCGACTTGAGCCCGGCGGCTCCAACGGCACTGGCCTCGACGACCTGCGACTTTTCGCTCTCGAGGGCTTGGCGCATGGCCTCGCGCGCAAACGCAATGACCTGGGCTGGAGACACGGCGCTCGAAGCGGCCAAACTGGAGCTGGACGGCACATTGCGGAGGCTGTTGGCCAGCAGAGGCAGCGGCGGCGGGACGGGAGGCAGAGCAGGCGGCAAATGGCCGTTTGCCAGTACGCCGAAATTTGGAGCAGGCCGCCGTCCCTGGGCAGGATTCTCGGGCAGACCGCGCAGCGCAGCAGTCGACGGGGCGGCCAAGCCGGGAATGCGCTCTGGACGGTCCATGGCGATGACGGGGTGCGACGAGGTTGCTGCTGCTCTCCTCGTCGCCCAGGTGCGTGCGTAGTGGTGCGCGAGGAGACGACGTACAAGTTTGGCGCGACGAGTCGAGCGGGTTTGGCCAAATGTTTCAGAGCCGCCTCGCCCGCTCCAAGGCCAAGCGCAGCTAGTGTCGAGCAACCAATGCTAAAAAACAAAAAGTCGCCGCCTTGTCTAGACAGAGCGAGGGAGCATGGTGCAGAGGCAGCTGGGGCACTGCGAAGCCCTGATTTCGAGTCCTCTTACTCACTATCGCTATCACACTCTCTCACTTGTCTCGTTTTTTCTTCACCTTTTTTTTTTTTTTTTTTCGAGGGGGGGGGTCCCTGCTCTCGGTCTGGCTGCTGCGACACGGCGATGCCGTAGCCTGACAAAGCCAACAATGAATGCAGCAATGCAGACGGTGGGCCGGCAAAGCGTGCTGAGGTAGCAGCAGCAACAGAGGCAGATGTGGAAAAGGTAACGATTGCTCGTCTGCCTCGGGCGGGTGGAGCAAAGATTCGGAGGGCTTCCCAAGGGCAAGACCCCCTAAAACGCTGGTTCCATGATGGAGCGGGAAAGGGGGGGCTTTGACTGCCCGACCGGGCCTAAACCGCATGGCACAGTGCGCAACGGGCACGCTGCCTGGCCGAGTACATGCCCCCCGGCACTGGGTGAGGTGGCAGCACGTGTGACGGTGGCTGCATCAGGCCCCAGCCCACACGGTGCGTCTCATGCAGGGCCAAGGGAAAGACAGCAGGGATAGCGATCCACGGCCCTCATCGACGCCTCTGCTGCGCTGCCTGCATTTGCCTCTTGATTGGCCGCGCCCGCGAGAAGCCATCACCAGTGTCAGGCCAATGGATGCTGGCCAAAGTCATGCCGGCCCTCCAGCGCACAAACTCATGCACAGACATTGGCTTCACCCTCCGCAGACAGTTCCTCAAGGCCGACTTTAGGTTACGCGACGCCCTCTCAATGGCGACTGGCCTCGACTGACTGGCTGCTGCAGACCCCATCAGCGCGCCATTATCGAGGCAGCCCTCGCTGGCTACGATGTCTACGTGCAAGCCGCAACGTCTTTTGGCAAAAGCTTGTGCTTTCAGCTCCCTGCCGTGATTGACCAGGGCAGTCAGTCTGCTGCCTCTCATGGTGATGGATGCACTGCACCAAGTCGCCTGACTGACGAGGTCTCATAGTCACCATTGTTGTCTCTCCGCTTCTCAGCCTCATGGTGAGGCCGCCATGGAGTCTGCCATTTGACAAGAGTCTGACGGCGGCGCCTGCAGATCAATCAAGTAGACGCACTAAGAGCCTGTGGTGTCGATGCCACCTCTCTCAATAGCAACACGCCACTTGCAACACGGCATCACATTCATCGAGACCTGGAAACCGGCCATCCGAGGACCCGGCTGCTCTATGTGACGCCCGAGCTCTGCTCTGCACCTCGATTTCGCCAGCGCCTGCAGCTGGTTCATGAGCAGCGCGAGCTGGCCCGTGTCGTCATTGATGAGGCCCATTGTATATCTGAATGGGGCCATGACTTCCGTAAAGACTTCAAACGCCTCTCTTGGTTTCGAGAGACGTTTCCCGACGTGCCCATTATGTGTCTCACTGCAACAGCCACGCCCAAGGTCCGACATGACGTTTTGGCCGTTTTGCGCCTAGACGCATCCTCACACAAGACCAAATCGTTTTTGATGAGTCCGCAGCGCAGCAATCTGCATCTTGAAATCAAGTACACCAAGGATGACGACGACAATAGGCTTTCCGATTTTTTGCGATGGATCCGAGCAGTCTACCAGCGCCGTCGCCAAGATGCGCGCATGGCCGAGCTGAGCAATGCTGGAGAGCGCATTGAAAACGTGCCTGGCATCATCTACACAATTTCACGTGATGAGTGCGAGTCGCTGTCTGTGGCGCTTCGAGAAGCGGGCATTGGTGCCAGACCATTCCACGCTAAGCTGCCGAAACAAGTCAAGGAGGAGACACTGGCACGGTGGATAAACAATGAGCCAGGATACGACATTGTTGTTGCAACAACGGCCTTTGGAATGGGCATTGACAAGAACAATGTGCGCTTTGTGGTGCACTGGCGCATACCAAAGTCATTTGAAGGCTACTACCAGGAAGCTGGTCGGGCGGGCCGCGATGGCAACGCAAGCTACTGCTTCTTGTATTACAGCCGTGAGGACCTCGAGCGTGTCACACGCATGATACGAGGGGACTCCAAGGACGGCTCCAAACACGAGGCGCGCCTGCGCAGCCTCGAGGCCCTGGCTCTGTATTGCGAAAACACAAGCTCGTGTCGCCACGCCGAGATATGCCGCTATTTTGACGACACGTCGCTCCCAGAGTGCGACGCTGCATGCGACTGGCACAAGGACCCTGAGGACCTCAAAAAGAGGTTCATGAGGGGACTGTCTAGCGAAGAATGGGTGAGCACACAGGCAATGCAAGGGACGTATGATGGCTATCGCGGCGAGTAGATGGATGACGGCATCATTGTTTTGTTGCCCTTGTTTTGAAACAGCATAGGCTCAACGGTTGAAGGTTGTTTCAAATTCCCATATTCCCGTGTTTCCGCGGAGGAAGCAGGAAGGCATTGTGTGACGTGGAATGGCTGCTGTATTGGGCCAGGTCAAGGAGGTTCTGCACCATCCAATGTCAGAGCAAGTTTCATGTGTTCAGTTTCTTGTACGAAGAGTAAGTTTTTAGTATTTTTTTTTTTGCCCCTTTTCCTTGGCCCTTGAATTAAACGTCTCATCAAGCACACGGCTTTCAAGTAGATAAGCTGTGTAGATGGCTTTGTAAGATTTTTAATGAGATCTGTAGTCTACGGCTATGAGGCGGAATTTTTTGCCTCTTGCTGCGCCTTTTTGCTTGCAATAATGCTGTCTAGTCGCCAAAAAGCGCCCACGCCTTCCATAAAGCAGCTCGAAATCCAGAGGCACCAAAGGCCAGACCAGCGCTCAATTCCATGTCTGCGAAGCTTGCGGTCAAAAAAGAAACACTCGGTGATGTGGATGGCAATGACGGGAACAACAAGTAGACCAACAAGCTGGCAGAAGACGGCGGGTCCACCGGGAAAGTAGGCGTCAAGAACAGACCAGGCGCGTGTGGTGGGCACGATCCAAGGCAAGCTAAACGAGGCGACAAAAAAAAGGCCGACGGCTATGAAGAATGCGAGGCCGATGCCACGGGGTTTCTCGAAATGAGAGATATAGATGTCGCTGATACCCAGGCCGGCGCGAGCAACGGTATCCATTTGAATAATGCGGTTTTTTGCGTCGGCCCACGAGCTCAGAGGTGGAGAGAAGGGAATGGAGTGGTCAGTGCCGGCACGGGTGCGGATGAGCATGTGGTCGAGGCACAAGTCGCGCAACAGGGGGCCGGAAGCGGCGCGCGGGGAGACGCGGGCATAGTGTTGCAGATAATGAGAGAGCTCGCGCGAGTGCGACTGGTTCATGTGGGTGATGATGCGGGCGCGGCGAAGGCTGTCGTCGTCTTGGGCCGAACAAGGCATCATGGCCGGCGGTGCGTGGGCGAAGCTCGGTGGCTGCCAGGGGAGCTGTTGGGAAGGGCAGAGGGGAGCAGCAGCAGTGGAGCCTGTGTATGGGTCCGTGTTGACGATGGTGTGCCGCTACTGGTATTGACCTCGGCGAACCTCGTAGTGCGCCATGGCTTGGAAGTGCTACCGTGGCTGGATAGTGCCCAGGGCTGGTGCTGGCGGGCAACAAGGCTCGAGGCGGGTCTCGGCGGCCGGCATCAGGGGTAATTGAGTGAGCGCCAAGTGGCCGGCGACTGTCGTATGCATCGTTGCTGATAAGGCTGCTTGTCGGATAGGGCTGCTTCACAAGAGGGCTGTTTGACAATGTTAGAAAGGCTGTTGGACAAGGCTGTTGGACAAGACTATTGGACGAGGCTGGCCAGCAGCAGTAATGAGTGCATGATGGTCGAGTTGCCGCGCACCTGGAAATCGACGCAAATCCCGCTTTATAATAGTCGACTGGAATGCGTGCAAACAAAACACTGCCTAGGTACTTGTAGCGAGGGGCAAGTCCCAGAGCATCAATATTTCACTCAGACTCTGCTGGTCGCAGCCAGCGGGAAGTCCAAGGCCCGAATGGCACCACTTGGCCATGATGGGTCGAGAAACAAGGCACGTGGGTCCGACGCGTTGCATGCAAGTGAGTCATAGGCAGCATCGTGGCAAGAAGTTGTTAGTACTAGTAGTAGTAGTAGTAGTACGCCTGTCTACGGTGCACGTACTGGGTACTTGCTATAGTAGTAGTGCTAGCAGCAATATGTGGCAGAGAAGGAGCTCGGTGGATGAATGCTAGGCGTAGCAGTACTTGACAGTCAAAAACCTGTTGCTTAAAAGACTACTAGTAGTACTTCTGACAGGACGGAAAAGGGCTCGGAGATGCGAGGTCAAGGCAGCTGACTCAGCGTGGTTTGCGCAGTCAAGGCGCGGCGAGAGCTCGTATCTCCGTCGGCCAGGAGCGCAGTCGGGCCGCTGACAAACTCGAGGTTGAGGGAGATTTATCAGATGAGATTGATAAAAAAAAGCGAGAGCCGCCTCTCGAGTCGTAGCACGTGGGCCCTTGAAGGCGGATCGCCGAGCGGGCTTGAGGCAAAGAATCATTAGCTTGCACAAAACGTGGTGCTGGTCGGCTCACGGACAAGGCCAGACTTTGCTTGGTGCGTCGTAACTCCGACGGCGCGTCGCATTTTTCCTGCTGCAGCAAAGGACAGTCGGATCGGCGGCTGGGCTGCCGCAAAAGCAATGAGGGCCGAGGAGCGCAGCGAGAGCCCCGAGTCGGACAGCAACGGCGGCGATGGCCCCGGGGGGCGGGGGTCGGACCAGGCGCCGGCGCGCAAGCGGCAGCGTGTGCGGCTCAGCTGCCTGGAGTGCCGGCGGCGCAAGCTATCGTGCGACCGCGGGTTCCCGTGCGAGCGGTGCATCAAGAGCGGGACTCCGGAGCGGTGCAGCTACGAGTCGCGCAACGGCGAGGTGGTGAATGCGGCGGCGGGGATGCCGGCGTCGTTTGCCAGCCAGCTGGAGGGACGGCGCTTTGGCCTTGGGCTGGGGCTGGCCGCGAGCGACGTGCTGTCGACGCAGCGGCAGGACCACGACCGCATCCGGCGGCTGGAGCTGGAGATTTCGCAGCTCAAGGGCCAGCTGGTGTCGCGAGGCAGCACGCACTCGTACGAGGGCAGCACAGTAACCAACTCGCCAGCAACGCACAAGGACGACAGCACGGCCAACGGCACCGACGAGACGTCGCCGCCCCAGGCGCAGCAATGCCTCGAGGGCGGCAGCGTGGGCGGGGCGGAAAAGGGCGAGCTGCGCTTCTTCCGCGGCAAGGGCTTCCGCACGCGCTACTTTGGCCCACACAACGCCAGCATGGCCTTTGTCGAGCTGACGGGCCTGTGTCCGTTTATGCGCGAGACGGCCGACGAGTGGCTGCGGCCCGTCATGCTGCACGACCCCAAGGACCGCACGCGCCGCAAGGAGGAGCGCCAGTCGCTGTCGGAACAGGCCGACGCGGAGCTCGAGGCGCTGCTGCCGACGCGCGAGGAGACGGATGCCCTGGTGGCCGTCTACCTGGACCAGTTTGAGCAGATCCACCGCATCGTGCACATTCCCACCTTTGGCCGCGACTACGCCGCCTTTTGGAAGCCCGACGGGCGCCAGCGCTACGCCGCCTTTACCGCCCTGGTGCTGTCCATGATGGCCGTGGCCAGCTGCGTCCACACGCACCAGTCGCTCAAGTTTATCGGCATGACGTCCAACGCCCGCCACTGGGCCCAGCGCTGCATTGCCGCCTGCGACGCCTGGCTGGCGCGCCAGAGCCAGAAGCACCGCAAGCTCGTGCACTTCCAGATTGCCTGCCTGCTCTACCTGGGCAAGCGCGTCAACACCATCAAGAAGAAGCGCTTCTGGACTGGCGCCGGCGCCCTCATCCAGGACGGCATTGCCCTTGGCCTGCACCGCGAGCCCAGCCACATGGCCGGCAACATCTCTGTCTACACGCAGGAGATGCGCCGCCGCATCTGGGCCACCGTCCAAGAGTTTGATATGCAGGCCTCCTTTGACCACGGCCTGCCCACCCTGCTGAGTCAGCTGCACTACGACACCAACCCGCCGCGCAACCTCGACGACGATGCCTTTGACGAGGACACGGCCCACCTGCCGCCCTCGAAGCCCCCGCGCCAATACACCTTTTGCTCCTTTCAGAACCTCTCGCGCCAGAGCCTGCAGCTGCGCCTCGAGCTAAGCCGCCTGCTGACGGGCCCGCTCTCGGAAATCGACTACGACCACGTCATTCGCTACACCAACGACTTGACCCAGGAAATCGACGCCCTCCCTTCCTGGGATGCCGTGACCAACAAGTCGAGCCTCGACAACAAGAACCCCCTCATCGCATATACCCTGCTCCACGTCCAGCTGCGCCAGTACATCATCCCCTTGCACCAGCCCTATCTCAAGCTGCGCAAGCAAAACTCCAAGTACCAGTACTCGGAAATCATCTACTACAATGCAGCCCGCGACATTGTTCTGTTGCACGACAAGCTCCACGAGCAGGGCGTCCGCGCCCTTAGTTTTTTGCGCGAGGACGCCCTGACGACTGCCATCAACCTGTGCAGCGTCACCCTGCTGCAGCCCCGCGGATCGACAAACATGATCATGATCAACTCGCCGCATACCCTCAAGCTCATTGAAAAGTGCATCTGCATCAAGGAGGACCGCCTGCTCCGCTGCGGCAACTACGAGCCCTGGGGCTACTCCATCATGTGCTCTGCCCTCGGCCTGCTCGAGGCCCATCTCGGCACCAAGACGCCCGAGGCGGCCAAGTCGACTTCGGCCGAGCGCTTTATCAATCTGCACTACCGCCTGCTCGCCAACCAGCAGCTGCCCCAGCTCCCAGCCACCCCTCTAAGCAGCAACGCCGCCCCGGCCCTGTCCGCACCCAGCATAGGGCCTAGTCCAGGCCTCGAGGTGCCAGATCGCGCCAAGGTACGAGTCGCCCACATGACGCTGTTGCATCGCGCTGACCCCCAAAACCAGTCCATGACGCCCTTTTCCTTTAACCCGACACTGTCGACAGTACCGGCCGATGCCGCCACTGCGCCCTGGATAATGGGCGACCAGCCCCAGCCATTCAATCTCGATCCCAGCCTCGAGCTACTCGGCCTCAACCTCAATGAGCTCTGGGGCGAGTCGTGGGAGCTGGGCTAGGGCCCTCATGGGCCTTTGACAATATTCATGGACAATTTGCACCGCGTGATTCAAGATTTCAAACAGCCAATGTGGCCCTTTGCCATGTTGACCAAGGCATTAGCCGGAAGCTGCAAGACGCCAAGTAGACGCCCAGCAGACTTTTACCCAGCGCCCCGCCCCTTGTCGCTCCGCTCCCCTCATGAGCGTCTTTTCGTGACTCGCCGCATTCCGCTTCTCGCGCCAGCTCGAGAAAAGCGCCTACCGCCACGGCTCCATCCAACCAACGCAGGCGCCTTTTATAGGGAGCGCTGACTCTATCCCATTCCACACAGTCAGCAACATTGCTCAGTGGAAGAGCGACGGGCTCATATTTCGCCTTTGGTTGAGCAGAGACCCAGGTATAGGTCCCTGCATCGAGACTAGGTGTTGCTATTCAAAAACGCCCTCTTGCTTTTTTCCCCCTGTCAATTGGATCTTATGATTAGTATTTTTTTTTTTTTTGCTCAAGTCATGACTTGCCATGCAATTTTTTCTTCTTTAAACTCTACTTTGTGCACAGCATCACTTGTTCATCACCTCATTACTCAAGCGATTAGAAATGTATGAGGATAGTATAGCTTATACTTGAGCACAGAGCATTACATGTTGGATGCATGCATAGGAGTAGATTATATAGGCTTCTAGTTGCCATGGATACTGGCCTTGCCTCTGGCCACTGTCTAGTTGCCAGCCTTGGCTGTTGTGTTGCTGTAATGGCTAGTCTTGTTCCCATGAACGCGCCGCCAAAAACCTTCCCAGTGCTCCTTTTCTTGCTTGTAATAATTTTCAAGGAACTTTTGAGAATTGACAGAATTCCTGGTTTCTGCCGCTTGTCGCAGCGCAGTCTTCTCTTGGGCGCTCATGGGCGTAGAGACATCAATATAGTACAATGTCTTGAAAATGTTGAAACGCTTCCAATTCCAGACGAAGCAAAAAGAATTGCGGGTGCCAAGAGTTTCAAGAAGGTTTCTCCTCAGGCTGTATGCCTCGTGCGGCACCCAGGCGCTTCCTTTGGCAAAGTCGCCGCACTCATATTCGCCGCACTTCCAGTCACCATCCATGACTTTGCGAAGAGAGGTCCAGAAGTCGAATTCAGGGCTCTCCGGCTTTATCCTGGAGAGCGTCCGGTTAAGCATGCGAAAGCTCCCCATTTCATAGAATGGCCAGTACAAGTCTTGCTGCTTGTACAGCCTTGGCTGATAACAGTCGGCCACCAGCTCATGCGGAGTATCCCACTGGCTAAAGGCCCATCCTTTACCCCCAGGCCAATAAAAAAAGTCCATCGACTGTCTGGGTCTGTCCTTCTGGGGTTTCTTGGGGTCCATGGGCATGAGACATCGCTGGTTGCGGTGAATGGTGCGGCTTAGAATGGTCACCTGCCATTTGGCCATGGACACGGCAGACACGTTGCGGAAGCCAGCAGCTATTTCTGGCGACTGGTAGTTCCACGTTTCCGCTGCCTGAGCAAGAAGTTCCATCCAGGGCTCTTGCTGGGTCCATCCCAAGGCATCGGCAAGACTGACGAGCGTAAGATTGGTAAATTTTCGTTTCTCTTCTCCCCAGAAGCTATACTCTTGCTCCACCAGCTTGGTTGAATTGTGAAGCTCGCGGGGCAGACACAGTGAGTGCCTGCCAATGTCGTAGCACGCCACGAGAGAGCTAATCCCGAGCACCAGGTATAAGAGTTTAGGGCCCATGCTGTCTGTCGGTAAGCTATCCCAATCTCCAATTACACAAGACAATTAGTTGAAATGTTGGGAACAGAAAAAAGCTCCAAGGCCGGGACTGTTGGCTATATATTCACAAAGGAGAACAGGCTAGCCAGATTATGCTTCAATTAAAGTTGTTTGACGGACGTATGCATGCAAAGTGGAATCAACGCGCCATGACGCGTTGGGCGACGAAGGATGAGAAAAATCCCCTTTCCCTCAAACCCATGATTTTACGTATTTAACTCTCGCAGCACAGACACAACTTGGAATGATATGCATATATTAATAGCAGAGCTTATGAGAATGAAGCTTGTTGCCGAATTCGGCGTTTTTTTTTTGGCAACAAAGCTGTTCCTGGAGGAGACTGCTATTTTTAAATCTCAGTATGGTTTGCCAAGCCTTGAAGTCTGGTAATGTTCCTGTCACGCTCCTTTTAGTGACTTTGATTTTTGTTATACTGCAATATGTATAGCATGACGAGTCAGGGAGCCCGAAGCCGTGTATTGCCAGAGCCCAGACGGATAGCTTTTTAGAAAAAGACAGAGGGAAAAACAGTCGTGGAAATGTCTGTCAATGTGTGGCTCTTGAGCTTGGAGGGTGCAACAGGGTACTGCTTGCTGAAATTGAATGAATTGATGAATATTCGTGATGCTATTCACAGAGATAAGAACAGGCCATGATGAGTTATATCAATATGCTACTAGTACTTATTCCGACAAGACCCGGAGCCATGGCAAAAAGGGATGCGTCTTTACATTCGGTATATAGCAACGGTATTAGACGGCGTGCAACTCGAGATTACCGAGCTGGCGGTATCTCTTAAGCCTCACTGCTCGGCAGCGTCTTGGTGCATGCAAAAAGAGGCCGGCGCATGTATTCGTACTCGAGGGCTCAATGCAGGGGGAAACGCTTTGGCGCAGGGGGACTCGCACTGTGGGACTGTATGACAAGTGGCGCAATGCAACGTGATGCAGCAATCCAGTGACACAGTGCGGCATGGCGCAGGCAACGGCACAAGAGAGGGTCGGCTGGACACGACG
Source organism: Ophiocordyceps australis (assembly GCA_002591415.1). Lineage (NCBI taxonomy): Eukaryota > Fungi > Ascomycota > Sordariomycetes > Hypocreales > Ophiocordycipitaceae > Ophiocordyceps > Ophiocordyceps australis. The sequence goes on along the minus strand of NJET01000008.1, from coordinate 211,339 downwards.
AGGCTGGGCACATGCGCCTGGTCTCAAGTGGCAGCGTGCCTGCATGGTGCCTGCAGAGTCTCCTTCGGCTGCGGCCGCAGACTGCCGTTTCCGCCTGCGACATGACGGCATGCTGCCTCTGGGCCTGGTGCAGCCTGCATGCTTTGTTGTCAGCCCGTTGCCATGGCTCGAGACCCCTGGCGGCTGAGGACCAAGTGCTCACTTGCTCACGCTTTGTTTCCTTGTGGCAGATGATGTCTTTTTCAAAGCCAGCTCGCCTTGCCGCTGGCTCTTGTCCATGCTCCTTTTCCATGCTCCTTTTCCATGCTCCTTCATCTTACTTCTCCAGAGAAATGCAAGACGCAGCAATGTCTCTATACAGCCACCTTGTCGGCTCCCTCATCATGGACGCCTTTGAGGCCTCGTGGCCAAGTAAAGTGCTTGGAGGCTGTGGCTCTTGTCCAGGCGCATGTCCAGGCGCATGTCCCGCCGTTGAGGCCGCTGGCGTGACTATTTCAACGCTGGAGACTTGCCCATTGCTTTGTGCCTTTTTGATCACTTGAGAAGCAAGTGCCCCATGTAGCTCATCCGACTTGCTCTGCTGCTTGCACCAGCATGCTTGATATCGTCACTGCCATGCCTGGGCTGTCCTGCCCTGCCTCGACGATTTATGATTTATAGGTGAAGAAGCTGGTGCTTGTAAATCTCTCGACTCTCGCATTTGTCCCATCGTCTTTGCATCTGATAGAGGGCCCCTCAACAGCTTTCCAATAGTCTGCCTCGGCAGCAACGACGAATAATCGGCACAGTCAAAGTGGTGTTATTTTTTTCTTCATTTTCAAAAAACATCAATCATGTCTAAGCGCTGGTATTTCGAAACGACTACCACTGGAAGGCAGCACGTGTCAGTCAAGCGCTCCCGCTCCCATCATCATCACCACCACCACCGACATCGTCATGAGCTGGACAGCTATCTAGTCGGCCGCGAAGAATGGAAGCGCTTCATAGAGCGGGAACGCCTTCTCGAGGGAAGAAACAAGACTCTGGCGGCCGATGTCGATGCACTGACATTGGCGCTGGCGGCTGCACAGACCGAAGCTACCCATCTCCGACGCCACGTCATTCCACAACTCCAAGACACCACGACGGCATTGCGCGATAATAATGAGCGCCTGAGGCGCAGTCTAGAAAGCAAGTCCAACACTTGGCCTATGCCCAGCCGCCAAGAGGACGAACTCCGTAGAGAGGTTGAGAGGCTACAAAGACAGAACAAGGAGCTCCAGGATGCGACGCCCGACCCAGACAAGGACAGCATCAACTTGGACGAGGAAAGGGAGGACCTCAGGAGGGGCATCGCTGAGCTCAGGGGCGAAAACGCCAGTTTGAAAAGTCGGCTCATGGCCTTGTCTCGGCAAGCAGGAGACAGCTGCGGCCGCAGGCTTACCAACATGTTGGGCGATATGGAGTACTGGAAAGAACAGTGCAAATACTGGAAGGCCAAGTTTGAAAACGAGGCGCTGAGGTATCAAGACACCAAGGGCATGTTGGAGATACGGACCGACAAGATGAAGGCCTACGAGGAGCTCTTAAAGGGCCGCAAGCTCATCTAGGCCCTCTAGACGCCTCAAGTGCCACGAGAGTGCCGTGGGAGTTGGATTGTGCTGAGGAGCACGTGCTTGGAATGTTGAGAGACAAGCAACTCACACACTACAGGCTGCCAAGCGAGAAATGGGGCCACGTTGAGGGAGGAACAAGCAAGAGACTGTCGTAGCATCATGTTGGCTAGCGCAACACGTACGAAAAGATTCCCTTTGTCACTCTACTCGGGCCATGCTGTGACTCAACAAAAATGGTGATAATGCCTCGTCTGACAACGGGGTCATGTGTGCATGCAAAGCAGTCGCGCGGCAAAACAGGGAAACCGGCTAGACGCTGTTACATCTAATAATAGAAGTGGAAATGCGAGTGGTTACAAATCGCCTCTTGACGGCTGTCGACATGGCTATCGACTTGGCCGTCGACTTGGCTGTCGACTTGGGATGGACTGCAACTGTTCCGACGCTGACAAATTTGACGCAAAAGACATGCATGAGGGCGAAACATGACGTCCGAAAGCCTTATGCATGCGGTGCAAGTTGCTCTCTGCCTACATCATCTGGGCCCGACCGGCAGGCAGCGCGGCTCAGCAACAAACGTCAGCAGCAGCCGCGTTGCAAGGTGATGACGGACAGTGAAACTTGTGCGAGGCCGCTCTCGAGGACCAGGAGTGGTGCGGCTGGTGCGAGCAGGATCCAGGGCTTCATTGCCCCTTGGCCCCCAAGGCGACGAGGAGGATCGAGGGATCCCGGAGCGGGTTGCGTGGCAAGGAGGAATCAGCGGCCAAGCAACAAACAAGACGCGTGTAGCAATTCATCTTGCTGCCAGTAGGAGTAGTAGTAGTAGTTGGTAGTAGTAGTAGTAGTAGTAGTAGTAGTAGAAGAAGGAGTAGTAAAAGGAGTACTAGTAGTAGAAGGAGTAGTAGTAGAAGGAGTAGTAGTAGGAGTACCGATTTTCCATCTAGACTTTTTTCACCCCACTGCACGTTGTTTGTACTACTACTACTACTAGTAGATACTAATGTAGAGTGCTAGCCACAACCTGCTAGGGCCCTTGGAGCGCGGGTGCGGGTGCTGCCGCTAGCGGGTGGACGCCAGTACTATCCACCAGCGACCACTGCACTACTGTAGTAGCACTGCAGTACTGCGGGCAGCAATAAGTCGGGTCCCTGGCATGCATCCTCTACCTTTGACCTCTCCTACTCGCCAGTACTACTGCTCCTCTCGTGGCGCCGTCGATCGCCTGGCCAACACTCTCTCTCACACACCACCATGGTGGCTCCTTAGCTGCTTGCTTGCACACCCCTTTGCGTCTCTCCAACGGGAGGCAAACGCGGCGGCCAATGTCAGCCGTCGTTTGCGCTCCCAGCCCTATAGCGCAGAGTAAGCATCAGTCAAGCTTGCTCGGCTCACCGAAGTGTCTCTGAATCGACGTCAGCTCCCTCTCTCACTCCTCTCTGCCTCACCCATCTCTGTCTCTCTCTCTCAATCGACGCCCCCTCTCTCCCTCTTGCTCTCTCCCTCTTCCCCTCTCCCCCTCTCCCCCTCTTCCCCCCGTCTCCCCCCTCTCTCAATGGAGCCACCCGCCTCTCTGCTCTGTGCCCTGTGCCCAGTTGCGCAACTAGCCGTCTGCACCCCCCTTCCATCCTTGCTGGTCGCATGCATGGCCCAAAGGGAGCAACCGCCACAAAACGGGCAGCACAAATAGGCAGCACACAGACCAGGGGCGGGGGCCCTTGGTCTGAGTCACCTCCAGGCACGGTAGCCTTCGGATGTCGTCGTCTGCGAAGCTGATGGCCGACTGCAAGACGCGCCCCATGTCTGTGTCTGTAACACGGCTATGCTGTGCTTGCTCTGTGCTTGCTCTGTGCCTGCTCTGTGCCTGCTCTGTGCTTGCTCTGTGCTTGCTCTGTGCTTGTTGTGCTTGCTGTGCTCACGCCCGCCTCTGCCAGACAGGCCTTGGGGGCCAGGAGACACATTTTGCACCCGTCGCCGTCAGCCGCCTCGCAGCCAATCATGGCGCCACGATTGGTCTCGACAGGGCACAGCTTGTCCGTCGTGCTCTGCTTCCCACCAGCGCCGCGCCAGGGCCAGCTTCTGGAATTCTAGCACCCGGCAACAAACATGCAACCACTGACTGGCTTCGCCGACGTCTCGGGCTCGAGACATGATGCTGCAGCCTGCTGAGACTCATGTACCAGTACCTGCTACAATTCCTCCAGCACGGTCCCTCTGAGCTGTCTACTTTAGAGAGCTGATGCCGCCCTTTTGTTGCAAGTTTGCTTGCTTTGTTTGCTCCCGAGGGCCATGATCCTACCGCTTGATGCGTCTTACAAGTCACAGCCAATCTTGAGGCTTGTTGGATACAAGGCGTTATATATTCCAAGCTCCAGCCGCCCACAAGCGACCCCTTTTCCCTAGCCACAACATTTGCATTGCTCTGCGCCCCTTTACTTTTGCTTAGCATTTTGTGCCGATTAACCCCTCGTGCTACTTTTCCAATTCCTTGCATTGCTCCAGCTCGTCTTGCTGATCTCGCCAGCCCCTTCTCATATCACCTGCCGAGACTCTGGTGTGTGTTGGTCGTGGTCTTTCTACCCTCCACCATGCCCTCGACAAGCCAGCGAGCCCCGGCCAATACTGGCCGCAAGGCTCAAACCGCGCCCACCACGAGCGCTCCAAAGACAACTGATACAGGTTGGTGGCCGCTACGCAAACTCAATGGTTGGCGTGTAGACTAAGTTGGCAATGATAGTCCAGGACGCGCAAGAAAAGCTGCTCGAGGATGTCAAGAATGCAAACACGAGAGCCAACAAGGCCAATGACCAGCGAGATCACTACTACAACCAACTACAGGCGGCAAACCAAAAGCTCTCTGAGTCGCATGCCGCCAAGGAAGAGCTCAAGCACCAGATGCACGCCCTCAAGGAGGAAGCCGGTTCTTTGAGGCAGAGAATCCGCGACCTGCAACGAGAAAAGGTGCAGCTCATGGACCTGACTGAGCAGTGGGAGCAGAGCTACAACGACGTCTTGGCCAAATACGGGCCCGACAAGGCGCACCGCTCCTCGGACCGACCCAAGTCATGGAACAGGAAATCGTGGAGCAAGGAGCAGCAGCGGGAAGACCGCCCGCGGCACGACGGCCGAGAGCAACGGGAGGATCGAGCACGAAAAGGCGAGCACGACAACAAGGAGCATCGGGCAGAAAAGGAGCGGCTGTCGCGGCGCTTCGAGGAGAAGCGACCAACGGCGCGTGGCCGTCGGCACAGCTTCATGGAGCCTACATGGCCGTCTACTTCACGAGCGGCTGATCGTGTCTTTGCAGACATGATGTCGAGCTCGCCATCGCACGCCAACAGCGGCTTCTCAGTTCCTCGCACATCAGTCTTGATGGATGGGCTTGGCACAGGCAGCTTGTACAAGTCGGGCAGCCGCGTGCTTTACCACGAGGGTGGCGGAGGCGGCGGCGGCGAGATGGAGGACGGCAACTACCACGCATGGCCCATTGACCATCGGTGACTCTGGCGCCAAGGTGGTGTTTGTTGGGGTTGGGGTTAGTATAGGGATAGGCGCCAGGCAAATGGGAACTACTATAGACTGCGCGAGGAAACAGACAGGGTTCTAGATTATACAAAGAGGCAAAGATTTTATCCAAGGTCATGTTGTTGTGCCAATGCGTCGTCGCCAGAGCTACCGTGGTGCAACGCGGCCGACTAGTTGGTGTGCTGTCTGACGTTGGTTGGACCATGGGGAGTGGTGGCGGCGCTGCATGCCTCGGGGAAAGGGACAGCATTGTCGCGTGGCGCCGGCGCTGGCGCTGAGTTGGTTGCTGCACAAGACAGGCACAAGACAAGCACAAGGCGGTAGTAGTAGAAACGACTACTACTACTACTACTACTACTACTACTACTAGTAGCGGGTAAATTCCGAGGCAGACGCTCCTCTGGGCAAGCAGGTCCAAGACACTACTACTACTACTAGTACTACTAACAGTACTACTGCTAGTCGTTACTATTAGTAGTAGCAGCAGTAGTAGTAGCAGATGGTAGGCATGTAGCAAGAGTAGAGTAGTAGTAGTATGCACATATTATACTACTACTAGTACATATTATAATAATAGAGCAAATGCTACTATTAGTAGCAATTACGACGTGCATGTGTAACAATACTAGTAGTACTCAAAAATAGGTAAAACAAGATGCTACTGGTGCGCCGCGGGACCGGACAGCCGGACAGACGGACAGAGGCCGACGCCGTCGCTCGCTTGGGCACAAACAAAGGCAGCTCAACGCCATTTGCGCCATTCCTTTTGGCGGCGCCTGCAGCCGTGGTCTACTAGTCTTGTCTAGCTTGCAGGACAGCCAAGATGAAGGTTTTTGCAAACATCCCAGAGTCGCTGGGCGACTGGGCGCAGCGCCAGCCCGTCTTCTTCACCGGGTCGGCCGCCACCCATGGCCAGCACATTAATGTGTCGCCCAAGGGCATGGCGACGACGCACTTTTCCATCCTGACGCCCACGCGCTGCGCCTACATTGACCGCACCGGCTCGGGCTGCGAGACTGTGGCTCACGTCTACCAAAACGGGCGTCTATGTCTCATGTTTCTCAGCTTTGGCCCGAGTCCGCGCATCATGCGCTTCTACTGCCGCGCCCGCATTGTTGAGTGGGACCATGGCGCCTTTGCCGACCTGGTGACCCTGGTGGCCCAGCGCGGCGGCCGACAAGTCTTTGATGCGGCCCGTGCCGTTGTCGACTGCCACGTCTTCAAGGTGACGACGAGCTGCGGCTATGCTGTGCCCATGGTGCGCAGGGCCCTCTATGCGCCCGCGGCTGCTGCTGCTGCTGCTGCTGCTGCTGCTAATCATGATGGCCATGTCGATAATGGGGGTGCTCATGGTGGTGGTGATAATAGTGGCGGCCACGGTGGACGTGATGGTGGGCCAACCAACAGCGATGCAAAGGCAACAAACGGCAATGCCAATGGCCACGTTGCATACAATGAGCACTGCGTCTTTGAGCCCCGCACAACCCTCGACCGCGCCTCCGCAGTCATGGCCGACAAGGACACCATACTTGAATATCAATGCGAAAACAACATCTTCAGCCTCGACGGCCTGCCAGGCCTCGTTTCTGCCCGCCGCCGCCTCGGCCGTTGCATCTGGCTCGATGCTGTCAAGGCCAGGCTGGCCCGTCTTGCGGCGGAAAAGGAGGCTGTGGCTTTTGGCTTCCTGCTCGCCATCCTCCTCTCTTTGCTGCACCGCGCCCTCACTGGCCTTTGGGCTTCTGCCACTGCCTCCCCTTGAGCACACATGGCCCCCCTCATCTCATCATGTCATTCTTTTATTCAATCTCTCCACACATTAAATAAAAAAAATTGCAATCATACAACTTCGTCTCCCAGTCTCCCCTCCAACATAGAAAAATCCATTCTGCAAACTTTGACAGCGCTGCCTCGAGCTGCGCATTAGGACCTGTCGCTTATTCCGCTACAAGCTGCCGCCAACCTTGTTATAGTCACTGCTCCAGACCAACCGTCATTTAATTCCCTCTTTTTTGCTTCTTTGCAAGAGACTCGGCCAAGGCATACAAGCCAAAGCCCTCGCCTCCAAACGGCTCGTGACAACGTGGTCTACTGACACATGTCAACTGCTTCCTGTCAGTGCTTGTGAAGCCATCGCCCATGGCCCCCATGCAACTTCAAGGGGGCCAGAGGTGCTCACTCTGCCCAAGTGACGCAAAATTATGCCCAGCCAAGGGTAGGAGCCATACTGGCAAAAGGCGAGCCCGTCTCGAGACACCCATTTTTTCCCCTTTCGTCCCCTTTCGTCCTCATGGCAGTGCTTGTTAGTTGAGTCAAGGCCGCGCTTCCAGAACCAATTCCTCCTACATCTTCATCCAGTCCCACCAGAGTTAGTAGAAGACAAAATGGCCACGCCATTTGTGACGCCATTGGCCTTGCTGCTGCTGCCGCCTCCACCTCCACGTCCGCGTCGCCCACGCGCATATCCCCTGTCTGATCCGCCAGAGCTAGCCACAGGTCCACTGCCTAGAGGCCTCTTGTCCTTGCGCTCGACAATCTGGACTATGGTCTGACCCACTTGCACCGGACTGGCATTCACCGCTCCAAGGAAACCTTGATGGTGTGCAAAGTCAACGTAGGCAAAGTTCTTGCGCTTGTCAACCTCGATCGACGTGACGGCCCCAAAAGCTTCCAGGGCCTGGCGCAGAGAGGCTTCGGTAACGCCCTGGGAAGAGCTGACATTCTTGACAAAGGCACGCGTCGCTCCAGCTGTGACTGTTGCTGTCTTCTTGTGCATTGATGGCGCCTTTCCCCCGCCATTGATTCTTGGGTTGGCAGAGGCACTAGAAGTTGCACTTCCATTGGCAGTCTTGTCATGAAAAGGTGAGTGCGTGCCCAAAGTCGCTTCTGTCGCTTGGTATTCGCTTTTCTTTTTGAGAATCACTGGTGGATTCATGACAAGCGCATTGGGAATCTCCGCAGCTTTGCCCTTGTCTGCGGTCCTGCCACCGCGACCTCTGCGGCCCATAGACTGGGGTTCTGGGGCAACAAATGGCTCTACATGGCTCTTGGGTATCTGGGATGACGACGCGGCCGCCGCATCAGACGGCAGTGACTGGCCTTCTCCCATCTTGGCCATGGGCTCCTTGCCCAGCGATGCCTTTGTGTCGGCATCTGCTTTCGCGGCGTCGTGCCTAGCACGCCGGTGAGCACTGCCAGGGCTCAGGCCCAAGTCTCGCTGCAAGATTCTGGCCGCAGCAGCAATTCCAGCGCGGCGGCTCTTGGGGGCATCCGTTGCGGCAGTGCCGCTCAGCTGACCTGCCACATTCTTGGCTGCGTCAGCTGCCATCTCTGTCGGGGTTTTCTTGGTTAGAATCTTGACTGGATCGCTGATTTTGCCGTCTGGTTTGGCTTCTCGGGTCCTTTTCTTGATCAAGTCTTCCTCTTTTGCAACACCCTTGCCCTTGGCCAAAGACGTCTTGGCGCCCTTGCTAGACGCATGATCTTTGCCCTTGTTGGCAGATTTCTCTTTGAGATACTCTACCAATGGCGTCGTTGTCACCTTGGCTTCATCCTTGGCCGCCTCGTCAGCATCGTCGCCTTGGACACTTGCCTTGGATGGGGTTGGATTGGCGAGTTCCTCTAAAAAGTCCATGAATTCCTGGTCCTGGTCAATAGTTCCCTGTCTGGGGTCGGAGCGTGACTTGGTACTAGGAATGCGCTTGTACGTAGCAAAGTCGAGGACGGGGGGACCGATGAGACAGGGGCTTGTAAAAGTTGACCTGGCATCCTCCCAAGTAGCTGAACGCACGATTTGACAAAGCGGAATGATGTCGTCCTTGCACATAATATGAAGATAAGCTCGAGATGGACGCGACGGCTTTGAAGGGCTTTGCATTGCAGTCGGTCAGCAGCCGAGGGCAACAGGGCTAATCCATGGGGCAAGACGTACTCTACAGACACCTTGCCGGAGCGATAGGAAAACCAGTCGACTTTGCCTTGGTTGAGGGCGTATTCTGATCCCAGGATGGAAGTGAACTCGGCTTCCGTCATGCCGGGGGGGAGGCGTCGTATGACAGCCTTTGCGCCCTCAATAGCGGCCTTGGTTTTTGCTCGCCTGGAAGCACCGTCGGCAGTAGTTGCGTTCTGAACAAAGGAAACTGGTCAGATAAATGATGCATCATGGCAGGCCAACAAACCGACTTTGGCTGTGTCTGGCGAGCCTTTGCCCTTGACAGTAGGGCGCTGGGGCTGGGGCTCATTGGACGCTTTGGCCTGCGGCGTCTTGTTGGAGGCGACGGAGGCTCGGGAAAAAGAGGCTGGCGCTCTGTTCAGGGTCTCTCTCGGCTGCGATATTGAGGCCATAGGCGCTCCATTCGGCCGTCGCGAGATGGCCTGGGGTGCGGAAGCCGACATTGGTGCAAAGTTTTGGCCAGTGGCGCACCTCGCATACAGACTCGCGACACTGGCATTGGAGAGTGTCGTTGGCGAGAGCGGACGAGACAGGACCACTGGCGGGCAGGGGGGGGTGCGGGAGTGGGATCTCGAAAAGGACGATGGCGCTGTGCTGGGTGGTTGGCCGTGGTGCCCCGTCGTGGTGGTGAGAAAGCGGCGTCCATGTTGATGCTTGGCTGCCCGCTGTGATGAAATGCCCCACCATATGCAAAGTCACTTGCAGCTTGCTGCCACAGCGGCTTGCTTACAGGACGAGACGTGGCACAGCAGCCTTGAGCTGAACAGTCACGTGGGATGTGTGGACGGCCAGCGGCAGTGCCTGGAGACGCCCACGGGTGTGGGCTGGCTCACGCACCTACTAGCACTACTACTAGTAGTACTACTGCAGTAAAGTAGTACAACAAATAGTAGTAGTGTACCTAATAGGCTGGCTCACAGGCAGGTACATACTAGCATAGGCCGGCTCAGGTGGGCTGGCTCAGGTGGGCTGGCTCAGGTGGGCTGGCTCAAGCGCCGCGACGCTGCACCACCAACCCACCCTCTTTTCTCGCCTCAGCCACGACGTCAGCCACTGACTAGAAGAAGTACAGACGCACCAAACCAACTCGATTTGGCCACGACGAACTGCTGTCCCATCACTGCTCGCCATTGCGTCTGGCGCATCCTCCCGCGAGCCGATCGCAGCATAGCACCAGACGCTCTCGTCCAAGAAGCGCCCACTTGACGCAGTCTCGCACCAGACGTGGCAGCCCGCCTCGCCTCTTCCTTCATCTTGTCGCCTCCATCTCGACGCGCCTCGCCGTCTTTGCGCACCTCTGCCCTCGGCTCTGCTGGCTCCATGGCACAAAACGTACCGCGGCCGGGGCCGGCAAAACTGAGCCCCAGTGCCGGCCTCGACGAATGGCTCCAAGAAGCCAAACAATGCCACTATCTTCCCGAAAGAGCCATGAAGGAGCTTTGCGAGACAGTCAAGCAGATTTTGATGGAGGGTTCGCTAGCTGCCACGGCCTGCCTCCATCAGTCCAGTCCAGCTTACCTTTGCCATCTACAGAGTCAAATATTCAGCCCGTCTGCACCCCCGTGACTGTCTGTGGCGACATACATGGCCAGTTCTACGACCTGCTGGAATTATTTCGCGTCTCGGGTGGTATGCCAGGAGAAAACAATAGTCAACCACCCAAGACGGCCACCACGGTCATCACATCCGACGACATCGAACCGCCGAGTGAAATTACAAACCCCAAACTGAGAAAGAAAATTCGGTCGCCTTCCCTCGACGGTCCGGGTGCCAGTGGTGCTGATGGTGCTGAAGCCAACTCTGACGCCCCGGAAACCCTCAACTCGGCCATAACATCGTGTCAGAGTGCAGAGACACGCTTCATTTTCCTAGGTGACTTTGTGGACAGAGGCTACTTTAGCTTGGAAACTTTTACCCTGCTCATGTGTCTCAAGGCCAAGTACGAGCATCTCGTGTTTGCTGATGCCGCGCCCATGCTGATGCTCAAGGGTGCCACGCAGGTATCCTGACCGCATAATCCTCGTTCGTGGAAACCATGAGTCACGTCAAATCACACAAGTCTACGGATTTTATCAAGAATGCCAACAAAAATACGGCAACGCATCGGTGTGGAAGGCATGTTGTCAAGTATTTGACTTCCTTGTCCTGGCTGCCATTATAGATGGCGAAGTCCTTTGCGTTCATGGTGGCCTAAGTCCCGAGATTCGCACCATCGACCAAATACGGGTAGTGGCGCGCGCCCAGGAAATTCCTCACGAGGGAGCCTTTTGCGACTTGGTTTGGTCAGATCCCGAGGACATTGAAACTTGGGCTGTTAGTCCTCGTGGCGCCGGCTGGCTGTTTGGGGCAAAAGTGGCCAACGAGTTCAACCACGTCAACGGCCTGAGGCTGATTGCAAGAGCCCACCAGCTGGTCAATGAGGGATACAAGGTAAATACCAGACACAACGAGTGCAAATGCGCCTGCTCACGAAATGCAGTATCACTTTCCTGGCGACTCGGTTGTGACGGTATGGTCGGCTCCGAATTACTGCTACCGCTGCGGCAACGTCGCCTCCATTATGTCTGTCGACAAAGACTTGAGTCCTCGGTTCAGCATCTTTTCAGCAGTACCCGACGACCAGAGACATGTACCTGCCAGTAGAAGAGGACCTGGAGATTACTTCCTGTAGCAAGAAGGCCTTGGTTTTTTGCCTGCCTCGACGCGCGCATGTACATTACCTACTAGCATACGACTGAGATATCCCATGACTTGTGAGGAATGAATGATGAATGACATGGCGGGTGTAACACTTCAAGGGGTCGGCTTTGACGGATATAGGGCGCTGACGCAAGGCTTTGGTCTCGTTTTGATACTACTACTACTACTACTACTACTACTACTACTATTATTATTGCATTTTGGCAGCTCAAGAGGCGCCGAAATTTGCATGCATCACATACAGATATACTACTATAGGGGCAAAGCTACTACTACTACTACTACTACCACTATTACCGTGAAGTAAATGGCTGCACATGATTAATTACATACCCTGCAGCTCGATGCAGTAATGCAAAGAAGAGAGAAAAGTTATTCAAGGCAAAAGCCATTTTCATCTCTTGACCAGTTATAATATGCCACGCCCGCATCCACGGGAGAATCCAATCCAAACCGCTGTCGAGAAATGGATTGCAACGCTCCCAGGACGGCAATCCAAGCATGAATGGCCAGCATGGCGACAGGAGCTGATCAAGACGGCGCCAAAGCGCTTCACCATTTACGAGCCCATGGCTTTGCTGCCCGCCAGCAGTCTCCAGAGCGAGATATGGGAAGCAGAACTGGCGCAACAAGATGCAGAGACACTGGATGTGCTGTGGCGGCTCATACTGGAGGAACTGTCGCGCCATGGAAAGAAGCAGCTGCAACTTACACACCTGGCAGTCAATGAGGGCATTCCGTTGCACAGCGCGCAAGCTCAAGACGAAGAAAATACGCGACGCAGTCCAAGTCGACTTCGAGTCCTGTTTGGAGACTTTGGCCCGGCACAGCTATCGGAGCAAGCAGCATCGCTGGATAGCAAACAGCTGGATGCAGCGCTATGGGTCTCGACGCGACAAAACGGCATCATGCAGACTTGGGCGCCGCGCTGGACAATGTTTAGCCGCGGCAACGTCAAGGAAAAAGCCAGGCTTCTAACCTTTGCCCGCGCTGGCCAGTGCAACGAGCCTCTAGGCGAGGAATGGGCCGTCGACTTGTATGCCGGCATTGGATACTTTGCCTTTTGCTACGCTGCGCTTGGCTTCAGGGTATTGTGCTGGGAGATTAATCCCTGGAGCGTCCAAGGCTTGAAACGAGGCGCGCACACAAATGGCTGGAGTGTCCACGTCGTTCAAGGCGAGGAGTTGCTGCGGCCGCTCAATCAAGTACTAGCGGGCAAGGAGCGCATCATAGTCTTCCTCGAGAGCAACCAACAGGCGCGGCGACGCATAGACGAGTTGCAGCACGCTGGCATTGCGCGAAACTTGAGCCACGTCAACTGCGGCTTGCTGCCCACGAGCGCGGCGACTTGGCAGGCAGCATGGCACATGACGCGACTTAGTTGCGACTCGTGGCTTCACTTGCACGAGAATATTGGGGTCCATGATATTGAGTCGAGGCGACAGTCTGTCAGTCAACTCTTTGACAGCTGGGCGTCGTCTCCGGAGAGCCACAGAGTTTCAACAGTCTACCCTGTCGAGTTGATAAAGACATTTGCGCCAGGCGTCTGGCACTGCGTCTTGGATGTGCACATTACCAAATCTATGCACCAGTAACGATGCGTCTAGGCTAGATGTTGCAAAGAATAAATAAAAAGGGAAATATGTCCACCGCATGTCTTTTATACCTGGCGATGCCCGCCAGCATGTACATGTCCAAGAAGAAGCCATCACGAGCGGCGAAACTTGGCTGGGATGTTCTCTTCGACAATAGGCCGCTTCTCCAGCGCCTCAAGCTCCTCTGCCGCCTTCTCGAGGCTCTCGTGCATCTTGAAGTGCTCAATATCCTCGGGATGTGTCAGGTCCTCGAGCTTTGTGTTTTCGTCGTGGTACTTTTCCCAATGGTGAATCTCGTACTCGTACTCATCGTCGCCGTGATGGCCCGGCCCAGTGCCCAAGTCGGGCAGCGTGCGACCCTGAGCAATAAAGGACAGCCATTCTGAGCGGCTGACAGCGCCATCGCCATCGAGGTCCAGCAGTTGTAGCAGTTGGCGCGTCACTTGGTCGCGACGCTCGGCTGACATGTCCTTGTTTGACGGGTCCTTGAGACCATACGTTCGCTGCAACTCATCCGGCTTCCAGAGGCCGTCGTTGTTGAAGTCGTGCAGGGTAAAGAAGGATTCGGCATCCCAGCTCGTCAAGTGGTGCTCCTCTGTAGTGAAGCCTGGTTAGCAGCACCTCTTTGAGTCGGCACAGCACCATGTTGGGCACGACGTCAAAAGGGGGCACAGGGACAAACGTGCCGGCCATGTGCTTGGTCATCCAGTCGGCATTGCTATTCACCATTGGCTTCTGGGCATGGTCGCCATGGGCGCGGCAAGTGCCTGCAAGAGCGAGAATGGAGAGTAGACTTTGATGCATGGCGATGCAGCGTAGATGCATGTTCAAACCTACCCACTACGTAGTAGATAGACTGGGGCTATTGGGCGAAGCTGAATAGAAGAGTAGTAGTAGTAGTAGTAGTAGTAGTAGGTAGTAGTACTTTAAGAGGTGGCCGGCATGGGTAGAGGTGTATTTGCCGGCCTCGCCACTTGGTAAGGGATGCAATTGGTGAGAGCAAGGCCAAGTATCGAGGCTCGTATAATAGTATGTAGACACTGTAAGCTACTACTACTACTAACTACTACTACTACTACTACTACTACCCAAGCTGCAACAGGGTCGTTGGCCAGAGGTCCCAGACGTGAGGCACTGTATCGCCTATTCTTAGTAATGGCCACACCGCATCTGCACCGCAAGCTCGGGCCGGGGTTCGGAACATCAATGTCCCTTGGGCCCGGCTCCAGGTACGTAGCGGAGCAGGGCTGAGCGAGGCAAGCCACTACATGTAGAGACTCGATTGGCCAGACTGGCTCATGCCCCTTCAGTCAGTCGGGTCCATTCTTGCCTCCTGCGACTTGCTCGGGCGCGCTGACCTATACGTAAAGTTGGGCCTTTTCTGCTTCACCCTGATCGTACGTCTCACCCCCCTCTGCCCCTCTTGTCCCCATCCTCCTGCTGCCTTGGCAGACGACAAGATGCACAGAAGCCAAGGCTGTTCACAAAGACTGCATACAAACGCGTACAGCGACTAACGGCTCTGCAGCATTTTCCCCGTCTTCGTAATCTCTTCGTCTCGACGACCAAGCTTCGCCGTCGACAGCTTCTGTGCGACAAAGACGTCTTGGCCATCTCGGCAAGCGTTTGCCCCAGGTGCTTTGGCTACTGACAGAAAAGCTCATTGAGCTGCAGTTGAGCATCCGCAGGAATCGAAGAAAAGTTGCCCGGGAACATAAGAAGAAAGCAAAGGGAGGCTGCCACTAGCCTTCGTCACGGGTCATTGCAAGAGATCAGAGCTTGGAACGTTGAGGATCGCGAGCACAGAGCTTCGTCTTCTGGTCTCATGTCATAAACCCTTCTCTTCCCTCAACTTTCCCCCACTGTCTGGTTCTTACTGTACGTACTGCTTTTGAGTCTTTGTACTGGGGCCTTGTTTGGCTTGTACCCAGCCTGGCAATTGAATGGCTTCGAGGGCGCTAGCCATACCAAAGCTTCCAACTTGCTGATTATTCAGTCTCAAAGATCGAGGATACATACAGGCCCGCACAGAAGCACACAAGCCTGTATCTCGCAAAACTTTGAATAGCACTGTTTAGCTAGCCGCTTCGCGCACCCGCCGTCTGCTTCTCTGTGCCAATACCTGCACTTCACAATGGCCGAGGCCGATTTCGAAATCGACTTCTATGGAGATGCTGCCAACGACCCACAGGCGCATCCACATGCTTCAAAGCAAGGAGACGACGACTACCATGAAGATGAAACAGACTTTAATGATGACCATGAACATAGCAGCGCTCTAGGCAACGAGACAAATGTGACTGTCCGAGACGAGCACATTGGGGCTCACGACGAGGCCCATGAAGCTGCCCTTGTCCAAGGCACCAAGCGGAAATCCGAAGAAGACGACCGGCCCATGGATTCCAATGCCACGACTGCCATCATGGTATCTGACGTCAATTGGTGGACGACAGACGATGACATTCGCGGCTGGCTGAAAAAGGCAGAGTGCGAAGGCGAAGTCAAGGAACTGACCTTTAGCGAGCACAAGGTCAATGGAAAGAGTAAAGGGTGCGAGCCCCCAAGGATAATTGCTCCGCTGCCACTGCTTTGTGCTGACAGCCGTTACAGCCAGGCCTACGTAGAATTTCAGTCTCGCCAAGCGGCCTCAGCAGCCAAACACTATATTGATCACTTGGTAGGAGACAACCCACAACAGGCGCAGAAGCACCTATCGACGTCGTACTGGAATCCAGGCATGAACCCATTTCGCACTTTGCCCAAAGACGCACCGGCTCGGATTAAGGAACAGCCTAGAGCAGTGCCTTCGGGCCCCTTTAATGAACGCGGCAACTATGGCGGCTTCCGCGGCCGTGCCCCCTTTGGCCAAGGGCGAGGAAACATGAATCCCGGAAACTTTAATAATCGTGGCTTCAACAATAGCAATGGCATGATGGGCTACAACAACAACACCATGTCTGGTGGCTTTAATGGTCCCGTGCCAGCCAACAATTTTGGCTTCAATGGCCGGGGTGGCATGATGGGGGGCATGAGAGGCGGCCCTGGCGGAATGCGCGGTGCGCGTGGCAACATGATGGGCATGCCACCAATGGGCGGAATGCCAATGGGCATGCCTGGAGGCATGGGAATGATGGGAATGGGAGGCCCAATGCCTGGTGAGTATCTTTCACTGTGGTTGGACTCTATGAGAGGCACGCCAAACTGATGAAGTGCGTTTCTTAGGATTCCAAGGCATGGGCTCCAACTTCAACACAGGGGGCTTTGGCTTCAATCCAAACCAAGGTGGAAATCCAGACTGGGGGAACCCTCATGGAGCCAAACGCCCGCGTCCCGAGTAAGACTGAGTTGGCGTCAAGCACGCCTCTGGCGAGGTGCTGGAACAGTGGGATCAAGGTTAAGGCTAGAGCACACCCCGGCAGTGCATCTTTTCCTTAGTCTCTCTTTCTCTCTGGCTTTGGCTCAAGGACACGGGCAAGTGAGAGCTTTTAGTTGGGCTCCATCATGTATCATATCATCACATATCCACGGGCCAGAATGGCCGGCCGGCATTGGGGATCTGGCGCGTTAGCGTATTTGGGGTCATTTTTCTTGCTCTTCATTTTGGAATCCGGTTCGCGACGAAATAAGAGAAGAGTGAAGCGATGCTGTCACTGCTATCAACGAGGTTTGATGTCTTGATTACAGCCACGTTTTGTCCGAGGTTGCCATTTTATATTTCATTCATTAAGCCTGACATGGAAGGAGGCTTACATAACAGGTAGAAGCAAAGTGATTAAGTTTGCCTTTTTGGCTCTCTCGCTCGCTCGCTCTCTTGTCTCTTTTTTTTTTTTGACACCTTTTTCATATCAAAGAAAAAAGACAACAGAAGACTTGGTGACGAGGCTAGAAGCGAAGCATGGGAAGGAAACCTTGACTCGAAGCCAGCATGTCAAAAAAGTGGCTTGGAGTATCGTCTAGGCCTCGAGGCGTGACACATGGGCCATGGTGAGGTCCTTGACCTGCAGCCAGCGCGTACGAAGGCTGGTACGCATAGCAGGGGTGCCGGCCTTTGTGCGGTGGAGCTGGGCAAGCTTACTGCGGACGTCCTTTTGGAGCTTGGAGAGGAGTTTGAGCAGCTGGGCATGGACGGCGTCACGGTCGTGGTCCTCGTGGCGCGAACCATCGAGAACAGCGCGCCACTGGGGGGTTGAGAGACAGAGGAGACGCAAAGCGGTGAGGGTGCGGTAACAGGGCTCGTCAGAGCCAAGCATGTATTGCTGCCAGAAGTGGGATTGGCGGAGCAGGCGGCGTTGAGGGGCGACGAAGACGGGGCAGAGATAGGGGTCGAGCAGGATGTCATCTGCTGGGTGAGAGTCGAGCGTAAAGCCGTACTCGACAAGGAGATGGTCGTTGGAATGGGCTCCGTAGCGAATGAGCAACTCCTGGCCGGGGCTGTAGGCATGGAGAGCGGTAAAGGTGTAGCCACGCGAGTCAAAGGCGACAGAGCAGGCGGCGGCAGCGTGGGGCGTATGGTTGAAGAGATCGGCCACGGGCTGGAGCACCATGTGGTCGTCACTGGGCAGGCGGGCCAAGGTGCGGGGAGTGGTGTGATAGAAGGTGCGGCTGTTGACGAGGGCCCAGGCGTAGACAAAGTCGAGGCGTGAAATGGGCGAGTCGGCATAGGCGGCGGCGACGAGGGCCCAGTCGCGGTCCAGTTTGGCGCACTGCGAGTCGAGCAGCGTCTTGGCGGCGGCAGGCAGCAGCAGCTGCAGCTCGGGCGGCCAGCACAGAGGCATGGCGGCGCGCAGGGTGGCGGGCGAGGGCAAGACGGCGCGCCAGAGGCCAAAGTCGGGCGAGTCGTCGAGGCAGAGGGCGGCGGCGAGAATGGCGTGGACGCTGGCGCCCTCGAGGCGGCGCACCACGGGCTTGGGCGTGTTTCCCAGGGAGCGCAGCAGCGCCGCCGGCACCGACAAGACGGTGTCGCCCGGCTGTGCCAGACGAGTCAGCGCGGCGGCATGGAGCTTGGCCATGAGCAGCGGCAAGGCGATACCTTGAGAGGGCGCGTGGCCACCATGCCAAAGCCGCGCCCGGCCAGCAGCTTGGGCTGGATGCCATTGAGCTCCAGCCCGCGCGCCGTGGCCCATTTGACCAGGGCGTCAACGGCCTCCATGACTGCGGCGACGCAATTCCTCTTGGCCCAACCGGTGCGCTGTGCTGGGCGTCAGGCACATGAGCAGGCGTCCATGATGCTGTGCAATGGCAAGCCGCTTGTGCCACGAGGAGTAGTTAGTAGTACTCTAGTACTGCAGGCAGGCATGTATGCATCTTGCATGTACAGTACAGTACAGTACTGCTTGCTAAGCTAACCCATTTTCCCCTGGAAATTCGTAGCCCAAGCTGCTCCACCACCCACTACTAACTACTACTAGCTACTACTACCACCACCACCACCACCACCACCACCACCCACTACTACTAGTACTACTACTACTAGCTATTACTACTACTACTAGCTATTACTACTACTACTAGCTATTACTACTACTACTACCACCACCACCACCGAGCATATAGCCATCACCAGCATCAACACCACCCGCCGCCTCACCAGCTTAGCCTTGGCCCTGCTTTCCGTCGCTTCTTCTTCCCCACCCAGCCAACCGCCCCATCCAACCCATCAATAATCCTCAACCCCCCGTCCTCGCATCATGGCCACTGTCAGACATGCCCTGAGGCCGGCATCAACCACGCGTCCCTTTTCCGTCTTGCATCGGCCAGCACCAAACTATCCAGGCCATGTGCCCCTCACCAAGCTGGAACGTGCCGGCCTGGCCCTTGGCTCCGGCGTCATGTCGCTGTTCAATCCCTACCGCCACGGTTCGTCGGCCAGGCAAGATTGACAGATTGCCATGAGCTAATCTCAAATGGAGCTGCAAAAAGACCTCATTGCCGCCCTTGGCGAAGCAACGGCAACGCCCTACTTCATCTATCGCCTCCGCGACGCCATGCTCGCCGACCCGACCGGCCGTCGCATCCTCCGCCTCCGCCCCCGAATCACGTCGCAGACCCTCTCCCTCGCCGCCCTTCGTGCCATGCCCTCTTCGTCTCTGGGCCACACCTATGTCACCTGGCTCGACCGCGAGCGTGTCTCGCCCGACACCCGTGCCCCAGTCCGCTACATTGACGATGCCGAGTGCGCCTATGTCATGCAGCGTTATCGCGAGTCGCATGATTTTTATCACGCCCTTACCGGCCTGCCCATTGTTCGCGAGGGTGAGGTGGCTCTCAAGGCCTTTGAGTTTGCAAATACCCTCCTTCCCATGACGGGACTCAGCACACTCGCCGCTGCCACGCTCAAGCCATCCGAGCGCCGTCGCTTCTGGTCAATCTACCTTCCATGGGCCCTGCGCAACGGCGCCCGCAGTCACGAGCTCATCAATGTCTTTTGGGAGGAACAGCTTGACCGCGACGTGCATGACTTGCGACTCCAACTCGGCATACAAACGCCACCAGACCTGCGCGGCATACGGCACAAGGAGCGTCAAGACAAGAAGCGGCACAGCCAAACCCAGGTGCACGACAGCACCTGACTGCCCATCTCTCCATTTCCTGCTTTTGAAAAAAAAACTACATGACAAGGCCTCCAAGACGTGCGGCAACCATGGCCATGGTCATTACACGTCGAGCAGGTCCTCATCGTCGTCCCATCCCTTTCGCCGGCTCACAATAATCTTTTCTTGTTCTTTATTGTCGGCCACGGCGTTGAGAATCTCCTTGAGCTGTGCCTCAGTCACCTTTTGTCGCAGTTGACCTGCTTGTGCCATCATGATGAGCCTATTCTCAACGTCGGTCGCGCGCTGTTCCTTGACGAGACGAATACGTCCAAGACGATCTGCCGCCTCGGGGTGCAAAATCTGATTGAGTATGTGCTGTCGTGCCTCGTCTTGTTGCTGTCTACCACATGGTACTAATCAGCACGACCAATGGCAATATAGTGATGCAGCCAAATTATTGGCCAGCTACCAATCAAATGTGCAAGGACCAGCCTACTGCTTCTGCTCCTGGGCTTGTTGATTTGCGCCAGCACCGCCTGAGCTCCCGCCGCTCTGGGCCTTGAGTTGCTCGAGTCGAGCTTGACGAATCTAGTCACAATCAGCACTAAGCGCTCTGAACAAAGCCACAGCTCAACACATGCCTTTTCGAGATCAGAGTCGTCCATGCTGGGCGTGGTTTTCGTTTTGTTTTGTCTGATGTCACTGACGTAGACGTGCGACGCATAGAAAGTGTGTTTTCCCTGCCATTTAGAGGGGCAGAGGGGCACTTACGCGTCACGTGAACACGCGATAGCATCAGAGCATCAGAGCACCAGAGCATCAGACCGGCAACTGCTGCTGAGCAGGGTCTATGAGTCTTATTGCATAGGTATATCTAGTAGGTATTTTACGCCATATAAAAAAACCGAATACTACTAGTACTCTAAAGCCGTCGCAGTCCACCATTACTCACACGCACCATCGTGCAAGTCATTCTATCTTTATACAGAAAAGTGTCTTTTGTACTAATTATACTCCAAACAATTCCGACATTTGCTCCAGAGGCACGTACGATTCCGTTTTGTTAATGAATGACGCATGCTTCGCATTTATCAGATCCTTCACCAAATTGTTCATGCTTGTGTCTATGCCCAGCGCTTTCCCACGACGCAAAAAGAAGCCGTTCATGTAGTCGACGTCTGTGGGCAATCCGCTCTTGACGCGCCGCAACAACAAGCTCGGTTGTGATTTTTTGGACAAAATTCTCTTATGAAGAGCCCGGTGAATCGTGTCACCCTGAAGGAAGCTTCTAATAAGGTATGAACCCTCGATTTCGGGCAGCCGCCCAATAACTCTGATAATCTCCGACAATAAGAGTTCCATTGCCCGTTGTGCTGCTTTATTCTTCAACAAACTCTTGTAGCGTATGTCAAGCAGAGCACAAACGGGCTCGACGACGGAATTGAAAATCACTTCGGGAAGCTTGTATCTAAGCCACTCGTCAAACGGTGACAGCGAAAGTTGAAGGTCCTTGACACTGCATAAGCCATGCAAAATGCTGATTTGAGGGTCGATTTCTTTATAGGCATCAGCCTGCTCGGCTGCAGACATGCCATGCACCGTGACTTTGGTCACGCCGTGGCGAAGCTGTTTGACCGAATCGAAGTTCTCGTTGAAGCAAAATCGGTGAGTCATGTGACCCATGATAATCTTTGTCTTGGGGAACGACCCTTCGACCATCATTTTCCTAACGTCTTCCAAGACGCCAAGTCCATTGTTCATGAAGCAGATATTGGTGTTGCTATTGACGCGCGATTTGACAGAGTCTAGAGCCTCTTTAACTTGGCAGCCATGGCCGCTTATCACAAGATGTTGAATAGGTGATGTTTTGTCTTGGGCAAATACACGAGGCGGTGCCCGGTTGGGTTCGACTGAGAAGCTATCGCGGTCTCGGGGACGCTTGGCTGTTTCAATGTTACTGTACCTTGACGATACGTGCCTCTGCCAACCGAGCAATTCTACTGAAGCATAAACTCCACAAAGAACGTGGGCAATGTACTTGGATCGTTCGTCTTGACCAAGAACATGGATTTTATGCCCAGAAGTTGCCTGGGAGGATATAAAGACTGGGGGCACATGGTAGTGCCGTGGCGTCAAGGCCGAGCCAGAGGCTTTGGAAGCCGGATTCGAGGCAGGCTGAAGCAATTGCGAGGGTCGTGTAAAGCTAACAAATGAAGGTTTAGGCTCGGAAGTCTTGGAGTTGTCAGCGCTGGACACGACGATGCTGTAATGTCGTCTGGCCACCGGGCTGGCCCAAGTGGTATCTGGAACACACTGTAACAGCGTTGGAGGTCTCCTGGCCGAGGCCCTGAGATAGTGTGTGGTAGCCACTTTGGCGGTATTTTTGTGGTGATTGGAGCGACGAGTTTAGGGCCTGCTGAGGGAAGCGGTAATGTGTAGAGAGATTCCAGGTGGTGCTTGGCCCCCGATAGATGCATACCTACTTGCTGGAGAAGACATGTGCATGTACGAGAGCTACTACTAGTACTACTAGTACTACTACTACTACTACTGCTACTACTACTAGTACTAGTACTACTACTACTACTACTTAGTAGTCATGGCGTGTAGCTCGAGGAACAAAAACTTGAAACGCATTCCTTCTGGCAACAGGTTCAAGTTAGTATTAACAGGCTGGATCAAGGCTCAAATGGGGCACGGTAGATGAAAATGCCCTCCAGCCACTGTTCTGCAGTCTGACTGCGGAAAAGCAGAGGCGTGGTGGCTGGTGATGGAACTGTGAGACAATGTGGCGCTGCGGGCGGCAAGCCATCTGATTGATCCCTGATGATGGGACCAGAAAGCCAGAGCCCCTCGACCCAACATGGCTTGACATGACTTGACATGAACCAAGTTGTGTGCACGACTGGCTGAGCCATCATGAAGATTGCTATTGTTGGCGCGGGCATCTCGGGCTGTGCCACGTACCTGCTGCTCAAAAAGCATCTGCCCCGGCCTCTCTGTGACGAGAGTCATTGCATCACCATCTACGAGGCGCACGACACGGCCGCGGCGCAAGAGGACAGGGGCCCAGACGAGTCGACGCCTAGTGTAGGCGGTGGTCTCGGCGTCGGTGCAAATGGCCTTGGTGTGCTCAAGCGCCTGGAGGAGAAGCTGCTCTGCGATGTTGTTGCTAGTGGATATGTGGTGCCAAGCACGGTAATCAAGACCAAGAACGCGACAGTCTTGATTCGCGCCCAACACCAGGGCAATGGCAAGGACGCTCGGATGCACATGGTTGCCAGCAGCCGCCACAATGTCTGGAGCTGTCTTCGCTCCCGCATTCCTGAAAGCGACATTGTTTTCAAACACGTCACTCGAGTCGTGGCCGACCCCATCCGCCGCAACATCATCAGCTTTGCCGACGGCAGTCCCTCGGTTGAGGCAGACCTGGTTATAGGGGCTGATGGCGTCAAAAGCCCGACTCGACACGCCCTCTTTCCCGACGGTGACCACGACGACTTGTCGCCTCACTACGAGTAAGTGGCTTGCCCCCCTCGTCATGGCACCAACGGCTGCTGACGGGCAACAGGGGTCTGATTGGAGTCGGCGGGTTTGTTCCGTCTGTCCATGTGCAAAAGCACGTTGAAAGGGGCTCCATGAATTTCGTCTTTGGCGGCAACGGCTTCTTTGGCTACTTCTTTGCCGATAGCGCGACATGGGCACCCCAACGCGCATCGCCCTTTGATGTGTCGGAGCCGGGAGATCGATTGGCCTGGTGGTCGACTTTTGCCGCCCATGAGTATCACGGCCCAGACATGCTAGACAAGCAAGCCATGGCGCGCCAGCTCCGGCACCGCTTGCGCCACTGGAAAGACCCCGTGGTCCAAGAGGTGCTGGCCTCGTTGCATGTGGTTAACATATATCCTACCTGGACTCTTCCCCCGCTGCCGACCTGGGAGCGTCATGGAGTCGTCCTGGTTGGCGACGCGGCTCACGCATTGCCGCCCACATCAGGTCAAGGAACCTCGCAAGCCCTCGAAGATGCTGAGGCTCTAACTCTGCTTGTCTGCTACTACCTACGCGAGGCATACCGCGAGCGAATTACAGACGTCCAAGGACAGAAGCAAGCAATCAGAATGGCGGCCAAGAGCTACGAAAAACTGCGTCTACCTCGAGTGACCAAGATACTACGAGATGCCCAGAGCATGCAGAGGACCAAGCGCAGCAAGGGCTTCATCGCCGAGAAGCTCATGTACTTGGTGCTGTGGATCATTGGTAAGTTGATCATGTTTTGGTGATTTCCAAAGCGAAGCAGACTGATTGCCTTGCACAGGGTGGTTTCCAAGCCTCATGATGAAACGAATGAGCACCGTTGTTGACTACAATGTAGCCCAAGAGGTCAAGAAACTCGTTGAAAGGGAAGAGGAAAAGAAGAAGAAGGAGGATTGAAGATTCTTAGTGATGCATGACCAAGCTTGGTGTCTATGACGGCCGGCACATATCCTGGTAGTAGGCAACGCATGGATGTACCTACATGCATACATACTACTACTACTACTACTACTCTACTAGTACATACTCGTACATCATGTCGGCCTCGCCCAAATCCTAGTCGCCGAATACTACTCTCCTTTTCGCTTGCAGACACATACATGTGTGATACAATGCAATTAGTGCTGTCATTCAACATAACATTAGCAACCATTAAAGGCAGCGGTATAGCGGCTCACTGGCACTCGGTCTGGTAGTAGTATTTCCAATCTTTAGACAAGCCGGCTTGTGGGTGCCGATTCAATACCACGTGGAGAAGCCGGGCTAGAACAAGGACAATGTGACTGACTGGCGGCTGCTTTGTTTTCTATGACGATGGCGCTACCATTAGCCATGATGCATGTTCCACATGCAGTACAAATAGCCACCGCCGGCGACGGAGGACGGGGGACTTTACTCAAGACAGTCGTCTCTTCTCCCTCGACTCGACACTGTTAAAGCACCAGCTCTGGCTCAAAATCGCAGTCTCAGACACTTGTTGGGCATCCAGCTCCGTTGAAATGCAATCAGAAGCGCCTCTTCGTGTCCTCATTTCTGGTGGTGGCATCGCCGGTCCGGCAATTGCCTTTTGGCTTTCACGCCTCGGCCACGCTTGTACCATTGTTGAGCGCTCTGCCAGTCTGCGATCCCAAGGCCAACAGATTGACATACGCGAGCAAGGCGTTGAGGTGGCGCGGCGCATGGGCCTCTTGGACCATGTGCGACGCTGTTCCGTGGGCGAAGAGGGCACGGAATTTGTTGATGTCGACGGCAAGGCACAGGCCTATTTCCCACAGAGCCCAGATGGGGAGTTTACGAGCTTGACGACTGAGTACGAGATTATGCGCGGCAGCTTGTGCAGACTGCTGCACGAAGCCACCAAGGACTTTGTCACATACAAGTTTGGAGTGACGGTGGACACATTTGACAAGACCAATGAGGGCGTCATGGTATCCTTGTCTGATGGCAGCACTGCCATGTACGACTTGCTCATCGGGGCCGACGGCCAAGGCTCGCGCATCAGAAAGAAGCTGCTGGCAGACAAGGGGCTGTCCGACTCGATTCGCTCCCTCGGCGCATTTGGCGGCTACTACAGCATCCGCCGCCAAGCTCGGGACGACAGAAACATAGCGTCCGTCTGCTTGGCTCCCAAGAGACGCGTCATGATGACGCGCTGGCACAGCAAGACCCAAGGCCAGGCCTATCTCTTTGCCATGTCAAACGTCCAGCTGCTGCGCGAGGCCCTCAAGCAGGGCCCGCAAGAGCAAAAAATGGCCCTCAAGACCGTCTTTTGCGATGCGGGCTGGCAAGCGACCCGTCTGGCCGAGGCTTTGGACACTGCAAGCGACTTTTACTTGCAAGAGGTGGTCCAGGTACGCAGTGAGTGCTGGCACCAGGGCCGCGTCGTGCTGCTGGGTGATGCCGGCTATTGCCCCTCGCCCTTTACCGGAATGGGCACCACCTTGGCTCTTGTCGGTGCCTATGTCCTTGCGGGAGAATTGGCTCGCCGGCCGCGGGATATACGAGGTGCAGTCGAGGCCTACGACAAGACGCTGCGGCCCTTTGTCCAAGATGTGCAGAAGCTAGCCTGGGGTATGCCAGATCTCATTTACCAGAGAACAGCACTGCAAGTTTGGGCCATGAACATGTTTCTGTGGTTATTGAGCATAGTCATGCCTGTTTTGAAGCCATGGCTCGACTTGTTGCCGCTTCGAGAGCCCAAGTGGAAATTGCCTGACTATGCTGAGCTCAAGGTCAAAACTGACAGCCAAATCATGGGTCGAGACGAAATTCTTCTTACCTAGAAGCCACTCGTTTTTAGGACCACGCGTCTTGGGAAAATGTGATGATTTGATGACACGAGGCCATGTTGCCACTCTATTATGTCTAGTTGTAGTTGTGCCTCGGGCTTGCGAAGCCTATTCGCAGATTCGCCCCTAGTACTACTACTGCTACTACTACTACTACTGCTACTACTACTAGTACTACTACTACTAGTACTACTACTGCTACTACTACTACTACTACTACTACTACTAGTAATCTCAAAAGGCGTCTGTTATGGATACAAGCATATTCGTACATGTGATATATTCTCCACGACGAATTTCTGTCCCAGCAGCAAAGAGCCCCGAGCTGCCGCTACCTCAATCTTGTGCAAGAAATAATTGCAGCCATTCAAAGTAGCACAAATGGCTGACGTCAAGGACATCACCCGCAACATCAACAAGTTGGATGCGCAGCTCGATAGCCTGGAAGATGCAATCGAGCCTTTGCTGGGCGATGTCGGCGCCATGGCCTCGCAGTTGCCACTACTGGACAAGGCTAAACTATTTTCCCTGACTGCGTATGCGCTCGAGTCGCTCCTTTTCTGTGAGCCTCGCCGTCAGCTACATTCAACACGTGGAAACGAGCACTTGCTTTCCACCAGAAGAGTCAAATTTTGAGACAGCCAATGGCTTGCTGACCTACTTGTCCTTTGCACAGCATCTCTCCGTCTACAAGGTGTCCATGCCCAAAATCATGCCGTATACACAGAGCTCAAGCGCGTGCAACAATACTTTGCAAAGATTCAGGCCCTGGAGCAACCTGAGACGCAACGAACGACAACGGTCAATAAGGAGGGCGCCGCACGAGTCTTGAAAGCCGACTTGGTAATCTCAGTTCCTTTCTTCTCTTTGCTGTCCCATTGGCGATACGAGTTTCACTTGTCAAGCCCTGTTCTGTTTGCGTCTGTACGACCCATCCCGCGGCCTTACTAATACGTTCTCATGGCGCAGTCAGATAACAAGGCTCTCAGTAGCAAGCTGGCGGAAAAGATTGCTGTGGAGCGAGCAAAAGCGTTGCTCAAGTCGGTAGAAAGCAAGAAGAGGCCCGCCAACTCTGAAGTACATGTACCTACGCCAGCTGCTGGCCCAGGCACTGGTGAGCAGCTTGGAGGTGTCAAGAGGCCCAAGCATAAGCACAAGCACGACAAGAAAAAGAGTGCTGCAAGGCGATAGTTTGTTTTCTTTTCACATTAACCAACGAGATGATGTTGAGCGTGTGGTCAAGAGGCGGCCTATTGATGTTTGTAGAAACAAAAGGGAAATGGTAAATTCTAGTACGTCCTAGATGCACGGCAACGTTAATCAAGTACTTGACTATTCCACTTAAAGTGGACAGCTTCTGCCTGTTCACCATCACGGCACGAGGTCACTCCCAAACGTGGGTGATTGGTCGCAAGGCCTAAACCCCGGCGCATATCACAATATCGGGGCCTCGGACCCCGCTGCGTGCAAACTCTCCATTTCCCATTGGTCAGCCCGCGTTGCCGACGCCCCTAGCAAGAGCCAGGAACCCCGTCAAGCTTTCTCCCCATACTCTTTGCAAGCAGTTCTGCAAAAACACACTCCATCATCTTACCATACCTGCAGTGTCTCGCAAACTTCAATCTCATCGCCATGCCTCGCAACCGCTCTGCTGGTCGTCCAGCGCCATCACGGCCGACTGTTCCTGCTCGTGCTCCAGCGCCACAGCAACAACGCTCCGCATCCACCATGTCTGCGCCGCAGCAGCAGCATGCTCCTAACCAGGCCGCGTCCCCAATGGGCCAGGCCTCTGCGGGTCCTGGACTCTTTGGTCAAATGGCTAGCACTGCTGCGTATGTCTTCTCCTCTCCTTGTTGAGCCGACAGACTTTCGTAATCTTTTCCCCTGTCATTCTATTGGGGGGTGTGGAGAGAAGAATTTGCACATCTCATACACATGCACTACACTCATGTTTGCCCTAGTTTTAATCAACGCGCTGACTTTATTTTAGTGGCGTCGCCATCGGCTCGTCGGTCGGTCACGCTTTGGGTGGTTTCTTTGGTGGCTCTTCGGCCGAGGCTGCGCCCCAGGAACCTGCACAGACACAGGCGACGCAGCAGCAGCAGCAGCAATGGGGCAACAACTGCCAGGGCGTCACGCAGCAATTCACAAAGTGCATGGACGACAATGGCGGCAACATGCAAATCTGCAACTGGTATCTCGAGCAGCTCAAGGCATGCCAGGCCGCCAGCCAGCCCTAATGCAGCCAGTTTGCCAATGATAACTCAAAAGTGTACAACAGGACGGCATCACCTGGCGGAGATTTCAGTCCTATGGGACATGACAGTTGATTGAACTCGACAAGAATGTGTAATGGCAAAGCACCATACTACTGCATCAAGCATCATTGTCTTGGACCACACTGTTGTCAAGTTTAAATTTCCCATAGCAATCTAACATGTTTATTATTGGTCATCTTTTTCCTCTGGCCGTGGTTCAAAATTGAGCTGCAGTATGTGTTAGTCTACAGCACCGAGTTTTTGACAGGCCAGCTGTGATCACGTTACTCACTGAATTGCCATTATAAAGTTGGTGGTCTCTCGATCCATCATCCGGGTTCCTAAATCCACGGACACCTCGGGTTTTCTCCTGACTTGAAGTCGACTGCACGTCTGTACTGCCAACTGGAGCTTCGGAACGTTTTGGTTGAACCGTCTGGTTTCCACGGAAACCAAAAAGCCCCATGAGCGATGTGAAAAGGCTAATAATGACTCCCAAAATTTGCGTCAGAAGAGTCTGGGGCCCTTCTTCGTATGCTGACGAAAAGTTGGGAACGGGAATCAATATCAGAGTTGCCGAAGGGGCGAGGCCAAGTTCACTCAGAGTCTTGTTTTCCTCGGTATCATTGATAGCCTGGTTGGGCAGCGGGGTCAGGACCTGCCGAAAAGTATATGGCATATGATCATCGGTCCTGCTTTGGTCGACCCATTGTCGTACGTCACTAAATGGGACGACGCTTTTGAAGCGAGACCGTATTGCGGTGCCGTCTGATAGCCTAACCTGAATGGACGCTGTGTCGCCGATTCTTGAGGTGGAGGGAATTTTTGACTGTGGAGCCTTGACGAGCGACGCAGCAACGTCGCCAGGACGCTGGTTATCAATGCGCATTCGGTCTCGCTCGGCAGCACGCTGACGTCTTTCTTCCTTGTCGTCTTCAATGCGCTTGAGGATGCGCTTGCGCTCATCGAGCTCCTGCTGCCGCCTCCGACGGAGCTGTTGAGCGTAAATAGTGTTTCTCGCAGCTTGCGTATCGACTCCAGAGTCGGCCTCGGCTTGTGCTTTTGCCTGTGACTCGGCGCTCTGTTGCTTGGCTCGTCGTTCGGCTTCTTCCTTTTCAGCGTGAAGGCGCGCGGCGCGCTCAGCGAGGATGCGGCGGACGATGTCTGTTGGTGGGTCGGCTCGAGCTGAGGTATGAGCGGGTGGAGATGAATTCTCAGATTCCAATGGCTGCCTTGGTCCAGGAGGGTTGGAGGTTGGCTGGGTAGCCGGGGGGCCATTTTCGGCTTCATGCTGGGGCCCTGGTGGAGGCAAGGCATCAAAGGCAGTGAGCATTCGCCTAATGAAATTTTCTCTTGTCTCATTGGGCGCAATGTACTCCTTGAGCTCGCCGTGCTTCATGATGACAATGGTGGGCGTCTGAGGTAGAGGAAAGATTTGCGCCAGATACTTGGCTTCTTCGGAGTCGACCATCATGCGCAAGGCAACAGCTTGTTGTGATATCAAGTCTCTCAGCTGCGCATTGTCAGTGCAAAGCCATCAGTGAGCAAGTGCATGAGGGCGCATACAGAGCTATCTTGAAGGAAGTCATTCTCCCATGTTTGGCTCACTTCGTTTTCGTCTTGAATGTGCAATATCAGCCAAAGATATACACGGCTTAGTTGACCAGTGTGACATACTTGTTACAAAGCAGAGCACCATTTTCTGCTGTCCGACAGCCATGGAGATGCCCTCTTGCAGGGGTCCTTGATAGAACATGTTGTTCAGCTGGGATTTCAGCGCGCAGCGTGCAGATGTTGCCTTAGGTATGGTTTGGGATGCGTCGTGTTATTCAGGAGAGTCGGTGGCTCAAGGGAAACAAGCCTTTTGGGTGTGGCGCAGCCGTCAAGTGTGTTTTGAGCGAATATCGCGAGATGCATTGAGCTACGACAGGTGAGCGAGAAAATGACGTTTTGGACGTGGGTGTCTTAGAGGGAGGATAGATAACTACTCTAGGAGTAGTACTAGTAGTACTAGTAGTAGTAGTAGTTAGTAGTAAGTAGGTGGCAACTGGCGGAGTTGGGCGTTGGCTAAAAGAGAGTATTGGGACCGCGGAATAAGATGGGCTCCGGCGCCGAGAGCACTAGCAACAGGTGCAGGAGGTGTACTGACTTTTGGCTGGTGCCTCCAAGACGGACATGTGGATCCAGCAGGCAGGCCGGCGGGCCTTGGATTCGACTGGCGGCGCGTCGGCAAGCTCAGCAGCAGGCTGAAGATGAACAACTGCACCCGACACATGCTGCGGTGCTGTGCATTTCAAAGTGGCAGGCTCTCGAGATTTGGCGTTACACCGTCAGCTCCATTTTCCACCTCATCTAGACGTCGAGCCGATTCCAAGCAGCCTGCAGACGACGGCGGCTTTGTATCAGTCCTCGATGCGTCTCCTCGCCTCGTCAGCAGCCGTCGTCGACATGGCCCCGGCATCATGCTCCTTGGTGTGTCTTGAACTCTTGCCTTGGTGCTCTCAGGTCCTGGGCTAAGACTGCCTGCCGTTGCACAGTCCTGATTCCACTCACCGCCTTTGCCCTGGGCACCTGGCAGGTCCAACGCCTCGGCTGGAAGACGGACCTCATCGCCAAGCTGGAGGATCGCCTTGTCCGCCCGCCCCTCCCCCTCCCGCCGCATGTTGATCCCGCCGCCATTCATGACTTTGACTACCGCCGCGTCGTCGCTGTCGGCTGCTTCCGCCACGATCAAGAAATGCTAATTGGCCCCCGCATGCGAGATGGCAAGGACGGATACATGGTCATCACTCCACTTGAGCGCCAGGATGCCAGCACGGTTCTTGTCAATCGTGGATGGATCAGCAAGCTTCATAGGGACCAAGCAAGTCGACCCGACTCGCTACCCCGAGGCCAAGTTGTCGTTCAAGGTCTGCTACGTGAGCCGTGGAAGAAGAACATGTTTACACCCGAGAATAGGCCCCAGACGAGCCAATTCTTTTTCCCAGATGTCAATCAAATGGCTGCTCTAACCGGGAGCCAGCCCGTGTGGATTGAAGTTACCATGGGTATTTATTCTCGTTACTTTGGTGGTCGTGGCTTTTACACTTACACCACGACAGAGCCCGAATTTATGAGACTCATGGACTATGAGGCTCGTGGTATTCCATATGGACGGCCAGCAGAAGTCAATCTGCGAAACAATCACGCCCAGTACATTTTTACTTGGTATGTCTGGGTCCATTCTGCTTTTGCGGGTGCCGCCAATTTGGTTGACGCTTGGCCTGCTAGGTACGGCCTCTGTGCTGCCACGTCAGTCATGCTGTACATGGTCCTCAAGAAGCCAGTCTCTGGTGTTGCCAAACGCGTTCAGAACAGTGCATCGTTCTAGGCGCGTTCATTCCAGCCTGTCGTATGCGCCCATCAATCCGCCACGTCGTCCTGGGTGCTGCCGGGACGCTTTAGACGTCGTTTGCGCGATGTTTGCGGGGCTGGCATTCTCAATTCTTGAAGGAGTTCTCGTGGTAGGTTCTTTTGTGCAAGGGAGAAGATTGTGGCATTGGAGCCGATTTGGCGTTGCCTATATGATTGATATTAGAGCCAAAGAAGCCACAATGACGACTACATGCACCAAAGCTCACCTGCGCATTAAAGCGATGACATCGCTTTCTTCAACCGTCTTGCGACCCGCGTGGTTGGCGTAGGCACCAAGGTCGTCACCGAGCTGTTCAAAAAACCATTCAGAGGCCTGTGTTAAGGCGCACAGAGTATCGGGTGAGAGACGGTGGTTGCTGAGACCCGTCGACTGTAGAGCCCTTAGGGCCGTCTTCTTGATCAAAGAGGGTGGCAGTGGTGGATACTCAATGCCATGCCTGGACATGCGCTTGCGTGGCTTCCGCGCCCGGGCTTTTGCTTCTCGAGGGCCGTCGTCGGCTCGGCCATGGTTTGCGGGAGAAAGGTCCAAGACTGTCTTGCCGACGTTGTCATGGACCGCTGACATGTCCAGTAGCTCATCATTGGCATCGAGAGTAGCTTGATATTGTTCCAAGCTCCAAGGCTCTGCATCCGTCTCGCGAGGCGGATCAGAGAGAACAAAGGTGGTCTGGTCTTCCATGCCGGCTGGCAGCTGGAATCCAAATTCGCTGACGCGGCTGGCAGTGTTGCGCCGTGTATGGTCTCCGTCTATTCTGTATTCATGGTCAGAGCCAGACGGCAAGACGTAGTGCCTTGAGGGGATGCTTTGCCTACCGATCAAATGTCACATTGTCCGTGTCGGGTCCAGCCTGGAGTTCTTCCAGCAGGCCAGGAAAGAAGTCAGACTGGCGGGCGCCATCTTGAGCTAAAAGACGGTCCTCGTTGCCGAAAAAATCGCTGTCGCGAACGTTGCCGAAGCTGCCTCGAGGCAGACTGGGACGTGGTTGCTCGCTCAAAGCACGGCGGGGCAACTCAATCGACTGGGCTGTATGATTGTCATCGTGGATGGCCGACAAACGGGGAGGTTTCAGGTCGTCATCGTCGTCGTCGTCGTCGTCGTCATCAAGAGCCACGGATAAGCGCGGTCTGTCGATTGGTAGGTCGTCATCGTCGTCTTGGTCCGGCTCCCGGTGCGCCAGTCTGTTTGGAGAAGCGTCTCGCGGAGACGAGACAATAGGCTTGCTTTTGGAGGCTAGAGCTCTGCTGAGGTCGCGAAGCAGGTCTCTGGGTGTTTCTCGTTGCTCCATCAAGCTCCGACGGCGGTTCTTGGCGGGAGTGAAGATTGCATGGCGTCGCTGGTGCAGGGCCAAGCGAGCAGCTTTGGCATGAGGAGTTGGTGCGTTGTTGGGTCGACGACCGCCCGAGGCGGATGCCCCGCGACGCACTGAGGCGACAAGATCGCGGGAAGCGGCGCGGTTCAGAGGCGTATGGATAGACGGGCGCGACGAGGGGGCGGCCTGGCGGCTTGGTGGAGTTGCATGGGCATCTCTGTTGCCGCCAGCGACAGAGCCCCTTGGAGTCGAAGCCATGCGGCCAAGGTGAGCGTGGTGACAGCAAGGGATCCCGGGTGTCTGAGGGGGCTAAGCAGCTCCGCGTGGCCTCGGGAATTTGGCCAGGAGGATGTTGGGGATCGAGGTAAGCAGCATGAAGCAAAGCAGGTGTTGGGAGCAGACGCGACACGAACACGCCATTAGCACGAGCCGACAACCTTGAAAGTCCACCACTGGTACTAGTAGGTAGGCGGTAGGGGGCCGACAAGTCTACCTAGGTACCTACCTAGGTAGGGTGCCGCTGCATGGACCAGGGCGGCAGTTGCTGCTCAGGTACGTACTGCACCCGATATCCCCCTGCTAGGAGGGAGGTATATCTAGATAGGTACTAATCTACCTGAATGCTGCCTCTGCGCTCCCACCTCTTGTCGACTCGACCTCACCTTTTCTTCCCCCTCGATTGTTTCTTTTTGTCCTTGCAATTTGTCAACGCTCGCCCTCCAGCCTGCTGGGCATGTCGCACAGCAGGCCTTTTGCATGCTATAGTATCACGCTCCCTCACACTCTCTGACCTGACCTGATCCACCCCCACCTCGTTTCCTGCAGCTGTCCGCAGTATTAGTTGCCAGGCCAGCCAACCAGCACGCCGGCATCTAGTCCAACAAAGCTGCAAACTCAGCAATGGTAGAGCCCTGGGCCATCATGTCGCCTTGTCATCTGGCTCAGACGGTGGCCAGAACAAGGCTGTGGCTACTTGATGACAGTGTTGCTGTGCCATGAACTGCCATGGCAGCAGCATCGACATCGATGTATCCCTCTTGTAGCCACACGCCTACGCAGAACCGACACGGCGAGCTGTTGGCCTGGGTAGCAAATGTGCTCATGGCCGGATTCCTTCAGCAGCAAGCTCGCGGCCCATGTAGGCTGCGCAGTGGCCATGCAGCCCCAGCACGGCTGCCTTGGTGCCCTGTGTCGCGCACGAGGCCACAAGATCCTCGTCCCTTCTCTCTCTCCTCCGGCGACGTGCATCCACAGCTGGCCTTTGGCTCCCTTCCTCCGCCCACTGTCACTTTTTTGGAAGCCCCCGGCTGCAGGGTCTCCAAAAAGCTCATTGTCGCGTCAGAGCCTCGTACCACTGTGCTGTACGGAGCTTGCAACAGGAGTACCAGATTAGGCCATATGTCATGCCTGTTCCCAGTTTACTCCTTGCTTGTGCCATTGATACCAACTCAAGTGTCCAGGATTTAGCCTCTCCTGGTTGTGCATGTTGACCTTTGCCAGGCTCAGCCATGCCTCCTCTTTCCATCCTGTCACCGCCCGATAATGTTTTGATTGTTTGCTGGCTCTCGATGCCCCAGAAATCTCAGTATTTGCCTGATCGACATCCCTGCCAGTTTTTTTATCTGCTGCTTCTTGGGTAGATATAGTCAGCCAGAACTTCTTGTTCGTTGACGCCAGTCTTTTTTTCTCCTCCTCATTCTCTCCAGAGGCCATACTGCCTGCAGGTTGCACCTTTTGAATAGCCTAGCAGCCATTGCTGCCCAAGCATCATCGCAACCACACCATCCCAAGCTCTTGTGCAGTCACAATTCCTTGTTTGAGTTGTATCAGCCAGCATGTGCTTCACCACGGAACAGTACCCTGAGCAAGCTTCCAATATCT
This sequence comes from Ophiocordyceps australis, assembly GCA_002591415.1. Taxonomy (NCBI): domain Eukaryota; kingdom Fungi; phylum Ascomycota; class Sordariomycetes; order Hypocreales; family Ophiocordycipitaceae; genus Ophiocordyceps; species Ophiocordyceps australis. The sequence continues at coordinate 176,259 of NJET01000008.1, read as the reverse complement.
TGCTCGTCAACAAGGCCAATGCCATGCTCGGAAGGCACAAAGAGCGTCTCTACATTGGTCTTTATGTTCGGGGCAGCGCTTCCAAGATGCCTGGAGGAGAAGATGAGTAAGAAATCGTCTTTGATGCCCGACTCGTCTGATGTTGGACTGACAGCTACCATCAAGATACCATTGGGCCTTTCTGGCAGGGCCAAAGAAGCACCCAAGGTCTGGAAGTAGACACATCATGTATCACGCCAAAGAAAATCTCGTTGTCAGTGGAGACCCGCCCCAAGTGCGGCGTCAATGGGCCTACGTCAACGATTCAGACAGAGCTGCCATGCTGCTGGTTCGCATTGTGGTGGGCAAGATTGTCGACCGTGAGCGTCTCAATGACATTTTCACCCAAGTGCCACTTGGTACCGATGACCCAGACTACAACTGCGTGTTTTGGATGCAAGACGCTTTTAGACGAGTATTGCAGGACAGCCAAGCCGTGCGCACCACTGTATCGAGCTGGGAGTCGGTGCGACAAACGGCCATGGAGTATGTCGGACAGAAAAAGCTGGCTCACCGGTTTGATGGCAAGGACACGTCCATCATCTTTGATCCGCTTAAGCCGGCAACTTGGGATATGCTCCTAGAAACGGAATCAAGTCCCTGAACTGATCTTGTTCAGAGGCTTGGACACAGCTGTATTTTGACCGTGAGAGAGAGAGAGAGAGAGAGACCGCGGCGTACAGGCAGCATAGCAAACAGATAGGCGGCAATCTTGAAGAGAGTATTAGTGTCAAGACAAGCTTTTCACGTTCTGTCAAAGTCAAGGATCAAGGATCAAGTTGTAGTTACTCCAAAGGAGGCCTGTGCATTGTTGGAGGCAAGGAAAGGAGCGGTTTACTGAGGCATGCATCAATATGGTGGCAATCTGTGCAAGCAAGCTGAGAAAACATGGCAAAAAAAGACGTGACGGCAAAAAGGTGACGTGATGAATGTCGGAGGGCTAGGTCCGGAAAGGAGGCTTGGGTAGAAATGGGGTCTAGGCTAGGCAAGCTCCCTGACCAAGCTACCACAGCCTTGCAAGGAGCTGGGCGCATACACGAGCTGCTGCTGTGGCCGTGACACACTGCTCCGAAAGAGACATGTCTACTTTGAGCATGAGGCGGCCATGTCAGTCTCGAACCATGTCATGCAATGCAGCAACGCTTTGAGCCGGTGGGCTTGGCCCCTCTTTGTCTGCCCAGACTTGTCAAGCAGTTGTTTCGTTTCACCTTTAGAATGAAGCAGGCACTGTCGCACGACACACCAAGTGTATCAAATACCTCGATGTGGATGGCCGCCACTGCCTGCGTGCCTAAGCTAGCCCTAGGTATCGGGCAGGTAGATGGCTGGTACAGGCGTGGCAGTCGGTCCAACAAGAAGCCAGCAGGCACAGCAAAGCGGCTAGAGGCTCAGAGGGTGCTCGCGGCGTGGCTCGAGTCTTTGGTCAAGGCCGGCTGCTCGAGCACAGACGTAGGGAAAGGTCCAACTTTGCTGGCGGAGCAATCGGATGGCGTCTTTGCCCAAGGCAAGGGCAGGACAGCTTAATCAGCAGCAACTCGAGGCAGAAGCGTCCTACTAGCTAGTAGGCAATCAATCATGAGGGGCAGCGCACAAGGAGTACTAGGAGAGTGGGCAGCGCACAAGGACTACTAGGAGAGTGGGCAGCGCACAAGAGGAGAATGGGCAGACGGGATTGGGCACAAGACAATGGGCCGCACGAAAACGAGCAGCCAAAGACGAGAATGAGCTTGCACGAGATAGGAGTCTTGGTGCAGGCGAGAATGGGCAGCCAATCCGGCGCGTCATGGCCCAGACAGCGCGCCTGCGCACAGAGCGAGGCCTCTGACAGTACCGCCCCGCTACCGGCAGAATACGCGCCGGCTTGCACCACGCCGCACGGCAACGCAGGTTCCCCACAAGTCCCTGCCCGCGTACTCGAGACACCCAGTACCGCCAGTACCTTGCGGCCCGTCTAGCCCCCGACGTGCCAGCTGCTGTCCATGCCTCTTTACCACCCAAGCGGCGGCTCCTGTGCCTCGACCTGCTGTATCAACCCGACCTGGTTTTAATGCACGCCTTGAAACTCTCGCAACCTCGACCAACTCCTGGCCCCTTTGGCTGCTCTTCTTGCACAATCATCACCGTCGCCCTCACGCCCCATTGCCTTCCAGCCTCTCCCTCACCTGTCCTCCCGCCCTGCCTGTCCAGGCTTGCTCTAGACTTGCCGTCGCTATAGCCATCCCCAGTGCCCGCCCTTTTCCTCGCCCTCTTACCAACCGCCAACTGCCATCTCCTCTGCCTTTGCCCTCGTGCAACCCCACCACATCACTTCTTGGTAGCCATGGCTCAACCCGGTGTTCAATCTCTCAAGGCTCGTTTCCTCCTCTGCCTCGCTCTCCCTCCCTCCCACTTGGCTGACTGCTCGCTCTTCTCCCTTGTATAGTGTGTCGTCACCGGTGACGGTGCTGTAGGCAAGGTACGTCTTTGCCACATGCTTCAAGCTCGCCTTGATCTTCGAGCTGACCAAATTTTTTTCTCCCCAGACATGTCTCCTCATTTCATACACGACCAATGCGTTTCCCGGCGAATACATTCCCACAGTGTTGGTTCCCTCGCCTCTCCAGGCCTCCTCCAACAGAGCCCTCATTGACCACAACCCCCATGCCCCATAACTCGACTGACATTGCGCCCAAAGCTTCGATAATTACTCGGCGAGTGTCATGGTTGATGGCAAGCCTATCAGTCTTGGTCTCTGGGATACAGCTGGACAGGAAGATTACGATCGCTTGCGGCCGCTGTCATACCCGCAAACCGACGTCTTCCTCATATGCTTCTCAATCGTCAGCCCTCCGTCCTTTGACAACGTCAAGGCCAAAGTACGATGATGCTAGACCTCTTGTCCAGCAGCTGGCTAATCTAGTGCCAGTGGTACCCCGAAATTGACCACCACGCCCCCAATATCCCCATTATTCTTGTCGGCACTAAGCTCGACCTCCGAGAAGACGCCGCGACGCTTGATTCCCTCAAGCAGAAGCGAATGGAGCCAGTGACCTATGAGCAGGCTTTGGCCTGCGCTAGAGAAATTCGAGCATACAAGTATCTTGAGTGTTCTGCTTTGACCCAGCGCAACCTCAAGAGTGTCTTCGATGAGGCCATTCGGTCAGTACATATTGTATCATGTCTGCGTCCTGGTGCCCTGCTAACACAAGCCTGTCACCGCTGCAGCGCCGTGCTGAATCCCCGTCCTCAACCGTCCAAACACAAGAAATCCAAGTGCTTGGTCTTGTAAGTTCTGGTCGCGGCCGGCCGGTCCCCGTCGTCGATTCGATTCGAGCCACAGCTACCGCCTAGTTGCCCCCGAATGACTGTCTGCCTTTTCTACAGCAGTAGTCCAATGGCGCCCCAGCTAGCGCACCGCGAGACGAATTAGGCGCCTCTTATTACCTTATTCTTGTGCCTTCTTTTCTGTTTTCCCGAGACTAGATCGACCCTTGAGTTGAGACAGAGTATGCGACTGTTAGCTAGTCTTCACTCTGAGCCTCACATCTATCTCGTCGCTTGATAAACAGCCATCCTTTAATGCTTTTCAGGTCGAGCTGCCAAGATGAGGAGCGGCCCCAGGGCTTGTATAACTTGCCACGCCCGTCATGTATACTGAAGAACTGTCGCTGGCAAATAAGTATCCTGGGGTCGACTACGAGGGAGACATGCTATCACGATGGCGTCTGGCAGATATTATTGGTTTTCTCTGACATCTTCAATTTTTTTTTTGGCTTTGCATCTCTCTCTTAAAAATATGCCCCCTCTCCAACCCCCCTTTTTTATCCCCACTTGCCTTAAAGGATATCCTCGATTTCATCTTGAAAATTTGTAAATAACAATGTTGCACATGAGGAACAAGGGCCAGTTGACTACTATCAACACTACGCGCGTGTTCTTTGGGGCGGGCTCAGTGTTGCCTCGAAATTCAGACGATTTTGCGTCTTTTTATCTTTTTTTGGTAATCCTTGCCAGTATCATCTATGTGTAAAATTGTATTGTTGGGCCCGATTGTCATATCCACATTATGTATTGTGAAAATTCGGGGTTCGACGTGTCATACCCCTTGGCTCACAAATAGACCTGAATTCACATCTGTCGACGGAAACGGACACCATTATTTCCCCAGGCGTGGATTTCTTGCCAGGCGGCTGGGATGGATACTATCACCCATGTTCTGCTCCTGCTGGTCCACGTGCGTGGTGTCGTCTTGGCGTTGGGCGTTTTCCTTGGACACTTTTTCCTGCTCGATGCGCTTGCTGCGATTCTCGTCTAGTTTCTTGTTTCGTTGTAAAATCTTTTCGGTGCGGTGCTTGGTCTTGCCACCACCACCAGCGCTGCTGCTTGTCAGCCACGGCATGATTCCAGAAGCAAGAAAGAGACTTGAGAAGAAGAGAAGAAAAGGAAAAGGGTAGTGAGAAAACTAGTGGGACGTACGTCAACTCGACATTAATCTTGCGCGATGGCGACTGGCCATCGTCAAAGGTTGAGTGGTGAAAGCGATCGAGACAGGTGCGCTGCGCCTTGGCCGAAGGTAAATCCACAAAGGCAACCCCGCGACACAGACTGACGTCTTTGCGCTGGGTCAGACAGCGGACCGCGACGGGTTGCACAGGCGCAAAGTGCGCCTTGATGGACGCCGTCGTGGCTGTGTAGGGCAGGTTGCCGACAAATACAATGTGTCGATCAGCCTTTGGCTTGTCGCTTGCTGTCGTGGTATTCGTCGTCACCATTGCTTCTGGGTCCTTTGGGTCTTTAGCCTCGTCCTGGGATTCCTGGGATTCCTGGGTCCCCTGGGTCTCCTTCTTTTTCTTCTTCTTTTGCGCCTCCTTGTGCTTCTTGTCCTCTTTTGCTTTGTGCTTTTTAGCGTCACCATTTACACCATTTTTGGCTTCTGATTTCTCCCGTTTAGACTTCTTCTCCCTCTTCGACACCATCTCTGCCGGGAAATCATCTGGTGAAACCTTGTCATGCTTTCCAATGCCATTGACATCTTTGCCATTGCTTTGCTCCTTCTTCCCATTCTTGCTCGGCTCCTTTTCTGCTCCCACCTCGATGGTTGGCTCGTTTTCCTTCTCGGAGGCGCTTCGAAGCTCAGACTGAAGTTCCTCTTCAGGGAGATCCTGTAAATTCTTGCGCTTATCCTTTTTCTCTCTTCTGTTTTCCTTCTTGTCTTTCTTCTCCTTTCTTTCCTTCTTCTCCTTCTTCTTGTCTTTTTTGATCTTCTTTTGTTTCACTTCGTCGGGCCCTTCAGAATCGCTCTTGCGCTTCTTGGCCGGGGGCTCTTCCGTCGTGTTTGTGCCTTCAGCCGGAACTGTGACAGTGTCGCGTGCACGCTTGCTCTTCATATCGAAGTTGAATGGGACGAGTGAGTAGAGCAATTTGAAAACTCGAACCATACATGTGCCGCAAACTGAGCCTTTTGCTAAGGGTCTGTCCAATTTTTTACCTGCAGCCTTGGGAAAATTTTAGTGGAGCCCAGCTGCTGATTTTCTATTGGCAGTAGATACTACTAGTAGTAGTATAGTGGCAGTTACTACTACAGTACATTATACATGTAAAACAAGGGGGTCATTATGCATTAGTACTAGTAGTAGTAGTAAGTAGTAGTAGTATCGAGAAAATGCCCAGGTTACAGATGGAATAGAGACTCATGACGAGAAACATGTCAGACATCTTCGACTGTGCTATGGGCAACGTCGTTTATTAATGCCACTGTCTGCGTGGCGTATCTACCATTAGTCTAAGCCTCTACACCGAAGAAAACCGTCCTGATAATACTCTCAACAAATCACCCATAGTCGCCACTAAATATTCCCGTAACAAAAGAAATCACAGCGAGTAGCTGCGTCTAGGCATGAAGACTCTCCAAGCAGTCTCAGTCTCGCTCCTTTCCCTATCCTTCAACAAGTCGCGCCATTGCCAACAGCATGGCGCCATGGACAAGTAGCAAGCTGGGTTTCAAAATCGGAGGCCCAGCTGCAGTCAGTACAAGCGCTTGCGCTTCCCTGTCTGCTTCATCTTTAGACGCACCCAACTTCCCCAACATATCCGGTCGCGACGAGGCCATTGTTTCTTGGCTGTCGTCCTGAGACATGGCCAGGACAGCGAATCGCCCAGTGGGATCCAACGGCGTGCCTCTTGCATGCTTCAGCGCCATTTGTTTTCCATTGCCGGCGTTTCTTCCGTCCTCTTGGCCATAGTCCCCGTCGTTTCCTACTATAGCGCCTTCATACAAGTCTGGCTGTCCAGCCGAATGCACCGGTGGAGGGCTCATGATAGCGCTAGAGCTACTAGAGCCGATGGTACTTGGAGTAGAGCTTGTGCTAACTGTCATGGTGGCTTGAGTAGTAGTCGAACTCGGTGAGACAACATTGGCAGGACTGTATTCTGGGAGCTGGGAGTTATAAGAGTAGGCGGGTAGTGGCGGCAGGTATGCTTCAAGGGTGGGCTGCGCCATAGTTGTATACTCAGGCGGCCCAGATGCTGATATCTCGAAAGAAGGCCACAGAGATGTTGAATTCACCAAGGTGGAAGAAAACGCAGAAGAGGCCAACGGCGATTGCGGTGTTTGGAACGTCAGAGATTTCCAAGACGAAGATTGCAACGCGGAAGGCGTCATTGAAAGTGGTGACGAGACAGGCTGAACCAAAGATACCGAAGTAGTATTGGCGGACACAGGATAGAGCGATTTGGTTGTTGATGGCATGTGCATTTGGGACATGGTGCTCTTCGCCTCTGTAGTGCAGTTGCTACTGACAGGCGACTGACGAGTCTGAGCGTCTACAAGCGTAGAATTGGCCAGATTTTCCACACATGGCGTCGAGATTGTGCTGTCTGGCGCTGCAATAGTCCTCGAATTGGGCATGAATGGCGTGTGAATAAATGTCGAGTTAGAGCAAGGCTCATCTGCCACAGTAGGTGCAACGGGAGCAAACGTAGGACTGCTAGCCAGGGGCGATGAAATAACAGAAGACAAGTTCGAGCACGGTTCTCCAGCTGCGTTTGAGATTTTCGGCGAGTAAACAGATGTCGTGACCAGGGGCAAGACGCGAACAGAGGAAGAGTTGGTGGCCAGATCTGCTGCAGAAGATAGGCTCGAGGCGAACGCGTCTGTGCTGGCCGGCATTAAGTCATGTGCCAGGGATGAATTCAAGCATGGGGTTGCTTCCGTCGTCAAGGGCTGATTTTGTACAGCAGGAGTCGTAATATTGCCAAAGCTAGTGGGAACTGGCCCGACAAAGCTGCTGGACCGAAGTTGCGATTGCAAAGTCTTTGGTTCCGAGCAGTCTTCTGTCCCAACTCGTGGTGCTTGGCCAGCGGAGCTAAATTCCATAGATGGCCGTGGCTGCTTTGGTGCAACCGTAGTAACATTGGCCATGGTGCTCGTCTCCTCACAGTCATCAGTGATTGGCCTGCTCGTTGGCGTCATCAAGTCATTCGAACCAAACGTTGCGGTGGGCAGCGGAAAAGACTCAGTGTTGTGCTCAATCGGAACCTGGAGGCTAGTCAAGAAGGGAGATGGGAAAGAGTATGGAACAGTGCTGGATGATGAAACGTCGCATAGACACCATGTCTGATGTGCAGATGGCAAAGCCGTTGACTGATTGCAGTCGGGCTGGTTCACATTGCCCAGGCTGCCATGCGAGCCGTGCTGAAGAGGGTCAGCAGGTTCCATAACTGGCGCCTGAGAAACACCATGGCTTCGAAAACCACCGCTACTGGAACTCGGCCCGGGGGTTGCGGCAGGATTCGACCCAGCAATAGACAGTGTCACAACACCATCAGAGCCAGATCTGCAGTCGATGGCTAGAGCAAGCTTTTGATCGAAGCCAAGAACCTCAGTATCGAACAAGGGAGAGGCTCCAGGCACCACGGGTCCTAATTCGGAGGGAAAAACCTGTCTTTTGGTACCGACGGCGCGATGAATCTCAACAGGGGCCATTGGACTGATGTCGGCACCAAATTCCAAGCATGTAGAGATGGTAAAGCCAAGAGCTGCTCCGTACGAGTGATTGTGGCAACTGGTCATGAGGCAATGAAACAAGGTCTAATGGGACAAGCATCAGCCACATGCAAGAGCCATGGCACAGCGCTGGCAGAGCTCTGAACCTACTCTCTGTTGTATCAAGTCCTGGCACATGGTAGAAAGGTCCAGGTCACCCGACTGCTTGCTCAAGCGACCGGCACAGTCGATAACGCACGCTTGAGCCAGAGTCAGCAGTTTTGGCTTTGTCAAAGAGCAGCTAGACAACTAACAAGGCGCGTCGGCATCGGTAGCGCTCTGGCCCTGGCCAAGGCCTAGGAGGAACAAGCTGCCCAGCAATAAGCCTTTCATGTTAGCTGCGTGAATGAGGGAGAAAAGCTGTGAAAATGGCTAGTCGTAATTAACGATAGTCGTCGACACAAAAAAAAAATCGGTGAATGAATGGACTGATCTCCAAAAAAAACGAGGGACTGAGACTCCAAAAAAGCGTGCAGCAATAGCTGGAGAGGGATGGTGAAAGATGGAAAAGAAGATGGAGGGGAAAAGAAGAATGGGATTGGCAGTCAAATAAGAAGCCAGAGATTGGAGGCGAGGCAGTGGCAAGCTGCTGGCTTTGGCGACTTGGGAGGAAAGAGAGGCAAAAGTCCCGGCAACAGGCGAGGTAGGTGCGCTCTCTAGTGGTGGACATGAACTTCAAGTTGGTCTCGCCTGTGCGACTTGAAACGACTACGCAGGCGAGAGACGACAAGAGCCATGCGGCAAGCGAAGCTACCTAGGTAGGTTTGTCGAGGCTGGATTGCAGGCCAGCACCTTGGGCAAGCACCCATTCACCATTGCTTCCATGCTAGTAGAACAGCAGAGCCAGTGGCTTCCCCTGGTGCCCATAGCGGCGCTTGAATTCAGCTCGAGCCACGAAGCGGGCAAGAGGCATGGCTGTGTCCTTCATGTCGAGGATTCCTCGCTTCTTCTGGTCAATGTGCGAAGCGTCGACAACAAGGCGCTGCAGGTTCTCGAGAGACAGTGCGCCTGTATAGCCGAGTCAGCTTGACCTCTCCAATCAGTCGCGGGCCCGAGGGCAAGAATATCCTGACCATTGTCAATGAGCTCTTCCAAGCGCGCAGGAGTGCCAACGCCGATGCCCGTCTTGTGGCCCTGGAGAAAGGCGACTTGTTGGACCATCTTGATGTGCTTGGCAAACTGCAGCGACACCCCAACACTCAGCCGTGCCCACAAAGTTGAGGAGACGAGGAGAAACCTACCAACTTGGCCACCATGTTGTCCTTGGCTGAGAACTGGCGCACAGCTCTATTCGTCGTGTAAGCTCGTCGTATGGTCAGGCCTGCACACAATGCTGACCAAGACCTGCTTACCTGACAATGTTTGCTGCCCGCAGACCGGCGCCTGTAACGATGAGGGTATGAGGAGATCCGTTGTTCTGAGGGGGTCTGCGTAGGCTCTCAGTGCCCGGGGAGAAGGCTTGGAGAAAGTCGGGTAGATGCTCAAGAGTTCTTTTCTCTTGCCACGATGTCGTGTCGATTATTGAATTTTCTGCATGTGCATTGCGTGAGTGAGAGGAGCGACACAGGCGTCAATCTCTTGGCGACAAAGCCTCACCTGGCACTGCGAGGTCGGAAAGTTCGACATTGCTGAGTTCACTACCGAAATTAGCCGTCTTTTGCGCCAAATAATCGGCCATGAGGTGGTTGTCCATGTGCGAAAAGAGTGTGTTGATGCCAAGCTCCGTGTCGAGCATTTCATCCTCAAACTGGGCCTTGGCCTTTTTCCTTGGTCTTTTGTTCCCAGACGCGGATGTCTGCTCTGCACTACGTTTTTTTGACGACATGATGCGGCTATGTGTAGCTTGGAGGAGACAACGAGTTTTGGCCACTTTTTTCTAATCTTTCAGTCTTGAGATGCGACGGCTTCTGGGCTTGTCTCTATAGGCATCAATGGCGTTGCGGGTAATAAAAAAGTAAAAAAAAAAAATACATTCGCACTTTTTTCCTCTTTGGGTGGGTCCGTGTTAAGTGGCTGACCATACGATGGCACGCCAGACTTCAAAGCGCAGTGACATCCTTACCACAACTGCGCTACCTGGTAAGGAGTTAATGTTTACAATTAGCCCAAACATCACATTGCCTTCTCTCCGTCTTGGAACTCATCTGAGAAACTACTCAATTGATAGATTGAAAGCAGGGACATCAAAGCCTACTTTGCACCAGTAAAATCACAGAAAAAGAATCAAGTTTGCAGACACATTGATGCCATGCTTGGCCACAAAAACACTTTGCAATCAAGACGGAAGAAGCTGACCATCCCAGGGAGCCAAACCCAAACGCCCAAAAAAAAAAACTAAACTCTCAGTCTGTCCATCATGACGCACCCTCAAAAGATGCTATTGACAATATTGCTGCCGATAGAAGCACCCGCACCAAAAATGGCTGCGTTGCCCAACTTCTTGCCAAATTTCTTGCCGTATTGGCCAACCTTGTTGTCTCCTCCATCGTTTGGTGGTGGCTGCTGGCCGCCTTCAGCCACGGCCATGGGCGGTACGGGGGCGTTGTAAGGATTTTGCTGGGGTGGTGGACCATTGTAGCCATACTGTGGCTGCGCGTACATGGGCCCCGGTGGTGGCTTGTAATCGGCCTCTTCAAGGACGTAGTTGCGCGGAAAGATGCCCTCTTGTCCGGTGCGCAGATTCTGTCCCATCCACCAGTCCTGGTTCATGCGCTCGTACACGGCAATCTTGTCGTCGCGCTCAAAGGAAAGATCGCGAGCGTCCGAGGCGCCATATCGATAAAGCGCGCGGGCGTGGGCAATGACGGGCTTTGCATTGCGACTTGGCAGGCCCGGCGGCGGCGTCTCCTCGTATCCAGGCGGAGCAGGAGATGCCGCCTTGCTTCCCGTCTCGCGAACGTTGAGATTCTGCATGGCCTGAGTTGGCAGAGCATTCGAGGGGCTGGCATGTGCAGGCTCTGGCGATGCTGCAGCACCAATGTGGCTGCTTGTCGACTTGCTAGATGCTGTCGCGGTGCGAAGAGGACCCGAAAGCGGAGATTCTTGTGGCAGGGCAGAATGAATCGTGTCGAAAACTGCCTCGTCAATGACCCCCTTTTCAAGTAGGTTCTCGAGTTCCTGCGACATGGAGACAGTCAGTCATTATTACCTCGACGCCTCAGAAAAAACTCTCACAGTTTTGATGTTGCGGAGTGACCGGTTGGTCTCCATGATTGTGTGACGGTCGGCCGATGCCATTGTGTCTTATTTATTAGACTGCTGCAGGTCGCGTGTTGTTGAAGTGGGAAGTTGGGGGATTGTAGGAGGAGGGGAGGCAAAGAGTCAGACGGCAAGGAGGCTGAGGCTGTGCTGCCACTGACAGCAGATACTGCCCCACTGTTCAGTACGGGCCGGAATACTTGTCCGAGGCCGAGCGTCATGGCAAACAGCTTTTTTTGTCCATGGACGTTGGTTCCATGTTTCAAAGTCGGCATCAAAACTCGACAGTCTCTAGGTTTTTTATTCGCATCATCTCGTACGCACCACCACTACATGCACGTACAACATACCTGGTAGAATGTGTCTAGCATGTAGTTGAGTAAAGTACTAGGTAACTACGAACTAATTGTCCATGCCCAGACGCCGTAGCAAGCAAAGCCAATATGTGGAATTCTAAAGCCACAATATAGCAAAAAGAAAAACTTGACTCATTCCTTGGGTAAATGTCTTGTACGAGGCAAGCGTGAAGGCTGATGTGGTGCAGGGTGAGGTGATGAGATGCTCAAGTTCCTTGGCTTATGTAATTCATATATTCGACTACTACTACTAACTACAGTAGTACTAGTAGTAGTATAGTAGTTGAAAGAAAAGATTGTAGCCGTCATCTTATTATCCTCAACTCTCTGCATGACCTGGGCTATCAAGTCTCAAGAGTCAGTCGACCTGCAAAGGCGCCAAGCTGGACAGCAATTAACAATGAATTGGGCGTTTGGCAGGAAATGACGCTGGACATATGGCGGCACGGGGTGGCAGCCGAGCTCATGCGCTCGCTCGCAGGGAAATATCCTTGATGAGGCCGACAAAGCCAAGACCAATGTTTGCCAGAGGAGCTTCAAAGGCCATTGGAGCGCGAATGAATTTCAGCCCCCAGACGCCAAGTCGGGTGGAAAACTCCATGGTGCGTGGTACATGATGAGGATGCGTCGACACTTTTACAAATGTCTGGTCGCCGTGTGCCACAAGGCTGACCTCGGTCCAATGGTCAGTTGGGAGAGTATAGGATGGATCGAGCTGGTAATGCTGGCCGTCGCTCAACATGGCCAAGCGGCCGTCTTGCTCCATGATGAGAGCCGAGTCAGGACCCGAGAATAGACTGCTGCGGCGACGAGGCTTGGCAGGCTTTAGAGAAAAGGATAGGGTATAGTCGCGTCCTTTGCTGCTGAGAGGCGTCACCATGTGGCATGTGCCAGACAGAGAGAGAGCAGCAGCCGTCACGATGCAGCCTTGGCCCTGCAGACGGCCGTGGTAGCCATTGCCCGAGGTGTCGGCAATGAGGCCGTCCTCAGCTGCGCTGGCGAAACGGTAGTCGACGACGACATGGGTCAGTGATTTGATGCGTCTGTCGAGATTATGGCCCGGCGCAGCATCGCGCAACGCGTCAACGATGCCGTCGTACTCGGACTCGGTCAGGTCGCCACCCCATTGCTTGTCGGCGAGTGCTGGCAAGGCGTCGCGCACAGAGCGGTATGCCTCGAGCACCGTGGTCCCGTTGGGGCCCCAGTCGTTCCAAAAGGCAGCCAGATGGCCCTGAATGCTTGGAGAGTCGCGAGGGGCGTTTCTTGACGCGTCAGCCGTGTCCAAGATGTTTGGCGAGAAGGAGCCGCCGGTAGCGGGGTTTCCGGAAAACACGAGCGTCTTTGACAGCGGCGGCGGATATGCCGAGGACCATTTGCCCACGGCATAAAAGGCGTTGTCGGCATTGACGACTTGGTATCCCTCGTCGACGAAGTCGTGCAACGCGTCGCCCATGCGTCGTGACCAATGCTGCACCACGACGTCTCTGGACACGTTGGCGCCCTGTCTGGGGGTAAAGGTGCCCCAGATGCGCGTGGCCTTGGCCGACTTTTGCCTGATAAAGGTTGCCATGCTATTGACAAAGTGCGAGTATTGGGGCACGAGCTTGTCGTCATACTCATCGGCCCCAATGTGCACTGTCTTGCACTGGAACCAGGGCAGAAAGACGCTCCAAATGGCCTCGAGGCTCGGCAACATGTCTGGATGCGAAATATTGAGCATGCTGAGATCTGTCTCGAGAGCAATGCGGCGACGCCACTTGACAATGGCCAGGGCGTGTCCCGGCGCCTCAATCTCGGGCACCAGCGTGACGCCTCTCTGGACACACTGCTTCTGCATCCACTCAAACTCGGCCTGTGAGTAGGACTCGTTGCGCAGCTGAGCCAAGCCTGCCACGGCTGCGTCTTGAGACGACAGCCGGAAGGCCGAGTAGAGACCCAAGGTGCGCTCCTCGGAGTAGCGGTCTGGATAGTTGTTGATGTTGTCACTCAAGTGCAGCTGCAGTGTGTTTTGCTTAAAAAAGGACAGATAGGCACACATTTCGGCCACAAAGCCTACAGGATAGAACTTGCGCCCGCCGTCAATCTGCGGCCCAGTCAGCCTTGTCGACGCTTGACAGGTGCGCAGGAGCTTGCTACCATGAGTCCGCGAACGGCCCATCCCGGCGCATCCACGCCTTGTCCATGCACAATGCTCTTGTTGCCCAGGACAGCGGCCTGCAGCACCGTCCGCGTCCCCCACCAGACTCCCAGCGGACTCGCGCCCGCTATTGTCATGCCCAACTCGTGGACAACGAGCCGGTATCCCTCTGCTGTTGCGCGCCCGGCTGCATCCAAGAAATCCGTCTGGGTGTCGAGCGTCATCATGATGGAATGCGGCGCAGCCTCATCGCCCGCCACAACCGGCACATTGATGCCCAAGCTGGTCGCCACATCTTGTTGAAAGGTTCGGGCAAACTGCTCCAGCGTCTCTGGAATCAATGTCTGTCCCTTGTCGTCCACAGCTTGCGCGTAGCGCTTGTCGTACATGATGCTCTTGAGCTGGTACAGCGAGTACATTCCATCTCTGGTGCTAAAGGGAGTGCTTGGTATCGTCACCAGACGGGCCTCTGCAGCGCCTTTACGCCTCGATTGGTCAGCCGCAATGTTTTCAAACACAGCTTCTCAAAAGATTCTGCGGAACAGGATACCAAAGATGAACGAGTGAGCCGCCACGACAACCGCTGTAAACAGCTTTGATTCCCACATGTTTGTTTATAAAGCTGACGGCACACGCGCGTGGGCAGTCAAAGCCTGCATTGAGTCTCACAAGACCGCGGCCTCGCTTTTAAACAAGCCGCCCGTTGCCTTCTGGCACTCACTTAGTACGAGATTCAACGTGGCACATGATGCCACCAAGCCCATCCATCATGCCAACGGGGCAAGTCGGCTTGAGCCGCTTGAACAAGGTTGTATCAAGATGCATTTAGTGCAAAAAAAAACCAAAAAAAAGGTGAGAAAAGTCCATGTAGTAGTAATTAATGGCCAGGACCCGGATTAGCGTCGCATTGAGCAAGCGAGCAGACAGCTCAAGACGGGTTCATTTTGGCTTTGCAGATAACCGCCGCTTGCTGCAATTGCAACGCTAGTGGTGTAGCCATGAATGAAAAATGTTCATCATTGCAGGACCATGTGAGCTTGCTCAAGCGGTCCTCGTGATTGATTGCATCCAGATGGCGCAGGCTTCGCAACAGTTGCCCAAATCTGCGCAGCTACTACCATTTATTTATTTGGTCATGGTCTCTATCTTGGTAAATGACAACAAATGTGCAGTCTTCATCTTGGTGTTCGTTCCTTTGTCTCATTCCCAGAACTCTTTACAAGAAGCGACTTTGCTTGACAGCATACATGTCGACATAGTCGTCTACCGCCATGGACTCGAGACGCTTGCTATCAACGCCCAGCTCAACAAGCTCCTTAACCTTGGCGTCGGAGAAGTGTGGCCCCAGGTGACGCTTATACTTGGCGAGGATGATGGGCTTTGCTTCCTCGCGCCGTAGGCGATGGCCCAAAGGCGCCTCGACAGCCACCTCGTCAAGCTTAGTACCGTCATTGAGCTCAACCGTCAAGGCATTGGAAATGGTTCGCAGCTTGGGGTCATGATAATCCTTGGTGTACTGAGCATCTTCAACGCACTTGATCTTCTTTCGTAGCGAGTCGACAAGCTCCGACGTAGCCGCTTCACTGCCATCGACATAATCCGTGGCCTCGAGGCGCCCAAAGACTAGCATGACAGAGCACATGTATTGGATGCAATGGTCGCGGTCAGCAAAGTTGTCCATTGGCTTGAATTGCTTATCAATGATGCGCATGCAGGCCTCGTGAGTACGGCAGGTGATGGCCTTGATGTCAGCAGCAGTCTTGCCCATGGACTTGAGCTGGTGATGAATCTTCTCAGAAGCTTCCACAGCAGTCTGGGAATGAAATTCGGCTGCAGAGACTTGTGAGCTGTCGAGTGACGTTGCAGGTGGAGGCAGCAGACATACCTGGGTAGGAAACTTTGAAGAGAACATTTTCCATGACATAACTGCCGTAGGGGCGTTGAAACTCAAATTTCTTGCCCTTGAAGAGCACGTCGTAAAAGCCCCAAACGGGAGCGGAGAGGACGGTGGGGATGCCCTGCTCGCCCTTCATCACCTTGAGGGCTAGATTGACGGCGCGCTGGCAGGCATCGCCAGCAGCCCATGATTTCCGAGACATGGTGTTGGGAGAGTGGCGATAGGTGCGCAGGCTCTGGCCATCAGCCCAAGCCTGGGTGACAGCGTCGGCTATCTGGGTCTGGCCGAGGTTGAGCATTTTTGCGACTACGGCAGTACTGGCCACCTTGACGAGCACCACATGATCGAGGCCAACGCGATTGAAGGAATTGAGCAAGGCAAGACAGCCCTGAATCTCATGTGCCTTGATCATGGCCTCGAGCACGTCACGAATGGTAAAGAGGCGCCCACCAGCAAGGGTTCCGCCGGCCTTGTTGGTGCGATTGACCCAGTCGGCAACGGCTAGGATGGCGCCCAAGTTGTCCGAGGGGTGGCCCCATTCAGCTGCGAGCCAGCAGTCGTTGAAGTCGAGCCAGCGGATCATGGCGCCAATGTTGAAGGCGCCGTTGACAGGATCGAGGACAAAGGGGGTGCCGGGAACCTTGGTCCCGTTGGGAACTATGGTGCCAGGGACTATTGGGCCAAGCAGCTTGGAGCACTCCTTGAAGCGCAGGCCCTCGAGGCCGCAGCCGAGGGTATCGAGAAAGACCCATCGGGCAGTGTCGAACTAGACAGCGGCGGGGTCAGCAAGGGCAAGGCGAGGCTCTTGAGCGCGCCCAAAACGCGGGGGCGACTGACGGCCAATTGAGAGTCGATTTTGTAATTGGCCACGTAGCTAGCAATGTCGCTGATCTCGGCATCGTACTGGGCAGCTTGCCGAGCCATGGTGGAAGCTCCTGACCGGCGGGGGGCAAGTGTTGAAAAGGGCGAGCCGGCCGAGGGATGCGAATTGGGCCGCGGAGCAGCTGTCAGCGGGACACAGCGAGCAAAGGCAATGGGCGAGGCCAAACGCAGATGCTTCGAGGCGGCGCGCAGGCTTTGGCGGGCAGCAGACATGGCGGGGTGCAGCTTGGCTGGCTGGCTGCTGCTTTGCTTTGGCTGGCCTCGTCGCCTCTGGTCGACAAGAGCCGATGCCTTCCGTCGACGCCTGGCCAAGCTGGAGCCTCGACCTCGGCTATGAGGAGCGCGAGTCACGTGATCGGCCCCGTTGCCTGCAGGGAGCAAGGAGCAAGGAGCAAGCGCAAGGAATTGGGGCTTTACTTTGGTGTACTTTGGGGCCATCCATCATGTCGACACCTGGAACCTTTACTGCCCCGTCTCTGCCCAACAAGCCTCGCTCCCTTGGCCCGCCTTGTCGGTGGCTTGACCGGCTTCAGGCTGGCTCGCCGCCCAATCTGACTTGTGCCCGGTTGCCGCCCGTCAGCGCTGCTCTATTGGCATGATTAGATGATTAGTCTCGACGCCACGCCATGTCGGCAGTTTTGGTCTGTCTGCACACTGCGTCCTGTGTGGCCCAACAGCAGCTCGCCGACGGGCTGCATCGTGCAATTTTTAGGCCCATTGTCGACTGGCATTGGGGATCAAGACAAGAGAGGGTCAAGCTCCGCTTCCCCGACGTGCAATGCAGCGCCGTAGACGTAGTCGGCCGCTGTCATGTCTTGATATACGCAATGCAGCCCGTCAAGGTGCAAATCAAGTTTGAATCCCAAGCCACCGACTGTCGCGTAGAGTGTGGTTGCACTCGCAGAGCAGTGCATCTTTTGCCTGTCGAAGCATCTTGACACGTCGACATGAAAAATTCAAGCCTCCATGACTCATGACGCAGACGCGGCATGTGCATGCAACTTGGATCAGGCCAGGCATAGCTGTGTCGCTCGTCTTGATGTCGTGGGCACCATGGACGTGTCATGAGGATAGACACTGGCCCAAGACATTTGTTGGTTTGCTTTTGCCCTGCTCTTGGCTTCCTTGACAGACACACGAGGTGGTCGGTCGATATTTGAAGCTACCAGGTGAAACAGAGACGGCTCACCACGTGTAGCTGGCGATTGGCAAGGTCTAGGAGTGGCAGCTCGATCGTCGATAGCCAAGGGGACGGGCAAGACGAAGGATCTCGAGGCAATGGCAGTCTGTTTGATGCGTGAAGCTACAGAGGGGGAGAGAGAGTGTGTGCTGCTCCAGAGACAATGCTCTCCAGGTTGCAAAGCGGCAAGACGAGGTACATAACATGCTCATAGTAGCAGTAGCAGTATTAGTAGTAGCAGCAGTAGTAGACCTATAGTAGTTACTACTAACATACTAGTAGTAGTAGTAGTAGTAGTAGTAGTAGTACTAGTATGTAGTAGTAGTTACTAGTAGTAGTAGTAGTAGCTCCCAGCATACATACTACATACATACATACATTACATCTAGTAGTAGCTCTGCGCAAGGCCGGCTGGCTGGCTGTGCTCCAAGGAAGACTTGTCTTGACAGCCACGTGCAATGGCGAGAAGCCAGGCTCAGACCCCTGGACACAGGTGGGAGCCCTTGCAAATGCGCATTGTACACGAATGCAATATAAATTGCTGTGCGCATGCCAATTTGTCTTTTCAAGGTGGGCCCCGATCCAGAAAACGAGGGACCGGCTCTGACATCGGTCAGAGATGGTGACGGGCAGATTGTGTGAAGGGGGCAGAAGGGGGCATTTTGACAGCCAGAAGCCATATTCGCCATGTCTAAATCCAGGTACCGGAGGCGACTGGTTCCGTGCATTGGCTGCAGCATCCCAAAAGCCGTCTTGCACAGCAGCGGGCTTGCTTGAGTCTGGAATGCGCCTTGTTACTTTTATAACGGCTTCCCTGTCTTACGGCTCCTGTGTTAATGGCCCGTGACGATTTCCCGGGAGCAGTTTGCCATCGGCCATCGAGGCTTGATGCACCATCTCGGTACCTCTCCCCTTGCCCCAAAATCCGACGACTTTTGTCGTCAACAAGTTTGCATCATGAGGCTAGTGCCCTGAGGTGTGCCAGGTTTGGGAGCCCGTAAATTCCTTCTCTGACGACATAGACTCTGCTTGACCCACGTCTTGGACTAACACCTCGGGCTAGGTCCAATGCTAAGCACCTACAACACCACAACAGAGATCAAAACCCGCCCCCTTGTCTCCTGGCTCATTGTGTCCCTAGCTGCCTGTTTTGATTATTCCACGCGCCCAAGCTCCTCACTTGCTGCTTGGCTGGCAGCTCCCCTCGAGCTTTTGCTCTTGCCGTCTTGCCACACTTCCGCCGCCGCCCTCTTTGGAGTTGTCCAGAGCCTGTCATGGCCACGGGAAAAGTGCTCGTCTACCTGCTGAGGCGCGATCTCAGAGTCTCGGACAATCCCATTCTTCACTTTCTTTCCACCTCGGCCGACCATGGCTTTACCCACCTGTTGCCTGTCTACGTCTTTCCCGCCCACCAGATGGAGCTTTCGGGCTTGATCAAGCCAGGACTCAAGTCGCCCTATCCGCCGGCACGCAGCAGTGTCGCCCACCATTGGAGGTGCGGCCCTCACCGAGCCCGCTTCGTCGCTCAGTCTGTCTGGGACCTGAGGACCAGCCTGCAGCATCTTGGCAGCGGCCTGGTCATCCGGGCCGGCGACGCCGCCACCGTCGTTGCCGGTCTGTCCAAGAGCCTTGAAAGCAGCGATGCCTTCAGGCTGGGTGCTGTGTGGATGACGGAGGAGCTGTCCGCCGAAGAGGTCGATGAGCAGCGTGCCATTGCCGCCGTCTGCTCCCTGCACAGCATTGACTTCAAGCTCTGGCAGGATGAGAAGTACCTCATTGACGAGTAAGTCTGCTTCCCCCGGCTCTTGTCGCTGCGCCGTGCGCACCATGGCTCCAGCCCCGGTCAACAGCCTGTACTGACGGGACAGCCGAGATACCGGTCTCTCGGATCCCAAACAACTCCCCGACGTCTTTACGACTTACCGCAAGTCACAGGAACCTCTTCGCCAACGGCCTCGATCAGTCCTGCCAGCCCCCGTCAAATCTTCGTTGCCGCCAATGCCACAAGAATCAATCGTAGCTCCCCCCCACGACGACCCTTTTGAGGAAGCAACTAGCCTCGACCACCTCGAAGCCTGTCTGGTGCAACCATTGGACAAGATTCTGCGTAACCCTCCCGATTTCCCTCAAGGGGCCGAGTCTGGCCATCCTCTACGAGGCGGCGAGAGCCATGCTGCCGAGCGGCTCCAACACCTCGTTAGCTCGGGCGTCGTGTCGTCATACAAGGAGACGCGCAACGGTTTGCTAGGCGTTGAGTACAGTACCAAGCTATCGGCATACTTGGCTCAAGGGTGCATCACAGCCAGACAGGTACACGAGAAGCTCATGAAATTTGAAGACGGCACTGATGACAGTCTTGAGCATGTCGAGGGCTTTGGCAAGGGGGAGAGTGACGGAACTTCGGGAGTACGGTTTGAGCTCTTGTGGCGCGACTACATGCGTCTCTGTACAGCCAAATTTCAACACAACCTCTTTCGCCTGGCCGGCTTCAAGCAGGACCAAGGCTATGAGAAGAAATGGAAAACGGCCGACCGCCAGGCTGCCCGACACGACCAGCACCCGCCCCCCAAAGAGGTTGCCAGGATTCTCGAGCGATTCTACGAGGGCACGACGGGAATGGGCTTGATTGACGCCTCGCAGCGAGAGCTCTTCTTGACGGGCTATACCTCCAACCGGGCCCGGCAAAACGCGGCCAGTTTTCTGACCAAGCACCTGGGCATCGACTGGAGATATGGAGCCGAGTGGTACGAGATGATGCTGACAGATTACGACGTGTCGTCCAACTGGGCCAACTGGCAGTACATGGCAGGGGTGGGCAACGATCCGCGGGGCGAGTCACGCATCTTCAACCCGGTCAAGCAGGGCTTCGACTACGACAAGCAAGGCGCCTATGTCAGAGCATGGATTCCCGAGCTGCGAGTGCTGGAGAAGCCGGAAAATGTATTCCAGGCTTGGACGGCCAGCAAGCAAGATCTGGAGCAGGCGGGCCTGGCCAGCAACATCATGGTGACGGATCCCGTCAAGCGCATCAACTTTGCCGTCGATCGTAAGCCGCGTGGAGGACGCCGTCAGCACTCGCGGCGAGGCAAAGGCCAGGGGCGCGGAGGGGGCGGCAGCGTCAGTGGCAACGGCAGCGCATGGCGAGGCCATGGCACGGGGGGCAATGGACAGAATTGTAGCCCTCCGGGTCATGGCCAAGAGCAGACTTCGGTCCAGGACGCTTATACTACCCATCACGCACAGAGGCAAGGACAAGGACAAGGCGAGCCCATGATGCATCTTGGCTCATATACGGCGGCGCCCTTTTACGACTATGGCAGCGGTGGCTGGTACGGCGAGTATGGGCCATCTCGGGGCCGCGGCTACTACAACTATGCTCGTGGCGTCGGCGGCCGTTGGTATGGTCAAGCGTCGCCATTCAGGGGCGGTGGCGGGGGAGGGTATTATGGCCCTCCCATGGGCCCATACGGCCAGCTGCCCATGTATCCTCGTCCGGCAAACATGGGCCCTGGCACGTAGCGGAGCAAGTGAGGGCCGCCGTCTTGATCCTTGTCTTGATCTCTTGGGACAAGGAAAAGAAACAGGAAACGTGACCCCGGGAGCGGCCACGAGTGTTGCATTGGGGCATTGGGGTAATATATACAAGAGTTTGCCTCGCAGTCTTTTTCCTTCTCGTCTTCTCTTCTTCAAAGCCCAACCTTTTTCTCCTTGTCTGGAATTGGAAAATCGGTGCCCGTGGTGGACTTGTATTTGTCGCGAATATAATCCGAGATGGCTTCGTCTTTGGCCTGTTCAGCCGCAGATTCGTTGCTCTGGTCGCCCTCCCCCAGAAACTTCTCCTGGACAAAGTCGACGGCTGACAAGATACATGCATGCTTAGTCCAATGTTTCTGTTACACCAAGACGGGAGAGTAAAGAGACACACCTTTGTCAAGGCCATCCTCGTCCTCCTCGCCTTGCTTTCCACCACCGGCCATGTTGTTCAACTTGTCGACAAAGCCACCGCTTCCTGATTGTTTCTTGTCTCCTTCCTTGTTGTCATTGCTCTTGTTGCCGTCGCCCACAGCCGAACTAATCTTGTTGACAAAATCCATTGTTTCCACAAGTATACGCGTCTATGATTGATGCGCTTGGTATTTTTTTCCAGAGGCGCCAAAACAAAGGTTGCCTGGCGGTCCCGTTAGACTCTTATACCTGTTTTGTCTTGACGAGTACAACTTTTGAGTTGTGAAACCAAGGACGGGCGGCAAATCCGCTTTTCAGCTGCCCAAGGCAAATTGGGAGAAACGTCATAGCCGTGTGACGTCGTTGGCGGGGTCGAGACGGCTATCCCTCACCAATGTTTTATTCTACTACTAGTACTACTACTCTACCCTTACTACGCCCATGAATGACTCTAGTCGGTACTACTAGTACTAGCAGGTATATATATTATTATACAACTACAACTGCTACTTCTATTGACAAAATTGCAGCTACTAGGAGCTAGTAGTACTACTACTAGTATTACCTACTAGGTCTATGTCCACGGAGAACAGCGTTATAATTCGTTCAAATTTATTAGCTTGCAGTGTCTATGCTACTAGTTTAAAGCGACGCCTTGTTGCACCAAGAGGCCGCCAACAGCACCATCAAGTCTTTAAGTCAGTCGTCGACAATCAATAACAATGTCTTGTTGAGGGCAAAGTCGAGACAAGTGTCTGGGGCCCTGACGGCCACATAAACGAATACGCGCAAACGAATACGTAAATAGATTCAAAAGGCTTCGTCCATTTATCCACTTTCGTCTCTATCTTGAGTGTCGCCGCTATGCAAGGAAACAAGAAGCCTTTCTCGGTCATGGCCCAGCATTCTGTTTAACAAAAGAAGAGTATTATCGAGACGAGCCATGTAGCTGTCGCAATTGCTTGCTTGCTTGCTTGCTAGTAAAAGCTTGTTACTTACCCGCAAACAAAATGGCGAATAGAGTCACGCTTGGCCATGTACACGGTGTTCCGTCCCTTGGTCCTCGCCAATGACTGCAGGCACTTGGCGAAAGACTCACCACCGTCTGACGTGTTGAGCTGACCGGCTCGGTCACAGGGCCACTGTTGATTCTTCGAATCAGTCGTCGAGTGCGTGTGCAATGGCGGTGGCGTCACTAGAAGACATCTTGGGAGCGACTCGTCACAGCCTTGGCCAGACGACAAATAGCCGAGCTAGCTTCCGATTCAGCAGACAAGCACTCAAAAGCCTGCATCCTTAATCTTGATATCAGTCGTGGAAACATTGTCAAGATGCGCCAAGGTCTTGTTTGGCTTGCTATAGGCAAAGGCCGTGCGGTCGAGGCACGCCCCTGGGCGCTGCTCCTCAGCTACATTGGCCTCAGCCGCGTCATTCGCTTTCACGTCAAAACCAAGCCCTTTGACCACATTCCGGGCACCAAGTATCTGCTCCATGTTGACCTGGATGCTACCTTGACGTCGTCGCAGTATAGCAAAAAGATCTATCTATGCCGCCTATCAACAGCCAGGCACTATCAAGAATTCGACGAGGCCGTGAGGAAAACGCCAGCCAAGGCCAGCCAGGAATGGGCCTCTGACATTGTGGCCTTTCTCTCTCATGCGGGCATGCTCTCCAATGGAGCTTCACGGCATATAGGCGCACAGCACCAGAGCCAGTCGACCGAGTCTTCGCGTAACGACGGCAATCAGACGGGCGCAACATTGAGGCAAGCCCTTGATGCTGCTTCTGGTTCGAGCAGCAGCAAGAAAAGGTTGTGGAGACCGCGCGAGTTGTGAAACAAGGACAGTGTTTGCCATGCCCATGTAGCCTGGCGCCAGAGCTTCAGCCTATAACAGTCGGCATAAATGAGCAATGCAATGGATGAATGCCCTGTGCACAAGACATGTAATGAAAAGCTGCAGTGCCACGGCCATGGCTGCGTTTGCCTGCGAGACGGAAGCTTCATGATTGGGAGATGCAGACAGATGGATGCTTCCTGTGGCATCCTATGGCATCCTGTGGCATCCTGTTGCTCGACACAATGCCTCTCTGCCACTTGCTACACTAGCACTACCTTGGTAGTACCTCCTAATCGTTCTATTAGCATAACAAACACTACTACCTCTACCATCTAGTAGTAGCAGTGGGTATATGCATATTGCGCACAACTACTTGCCTACCTACTACTAGGCAGTACTAAGTACCACAGGGGATATGTTTGCCGGTGCCATATCATGGGGGCCTGCTACCTACTACTACTGGTAGGTTGTACGTACCTGGCGACATGAGGTAGGTAGGAGGCCGTTGTGTGTTGGTAGAGACGTAGGAGGAGATAGGCGGGCAAGTGGCATAAAGGTACTACTACTAAATACTACTACTAGTACTAATTAGTAGTGTGTGGAATAGGTGTGCACTGCTGCTGCACGCCGCTGCCCGCTACCTACAGTACTACTACTACCTCTACCTGACTACCTGGCTTAGGTAGCCTCCAGGCATCCACATGAACGCATACATCTGAGTCCTTGTACCTCGTAGGGTAGGAGATACTACTAGGCTATCTTCCTAGAGGTAGTAGTAGTAGTAGTAGTAGTAGTAGTAGTAGGAGGAGTAGGAGGAGAAGGAGGAGGTAGGAAGTAGTACGAGGTAGAGTGTGGGTAGGAGGCACATATATACTACTAGTAGTACTACTAGTACATGCCTACAAACATGCCCGTCGCCTTCATGGACGCATACATGGACGCATAGCCCCATTCCATCCCATGCACTCGCGCACCCTCTCTCTCTCTCGCTCTCTCTTTTTCTCCTCTGCATGCTACGCAAATGTACTGGCCATCGACAACTAGTACTCTTTCTTCGTTTGCCTTGGCTCGCTAGCCTCTCTATTTCTTGCCTCGCCCCCTTAGCTTGGCCTCTCCTTCTCCTCTCCTTTCCCCTACTCTTTACCTTGGGAGTAGACATGAGCCTGCCTCAAGCCTTTGGCATGAATCGGCCAGCCACTTGAGGAAACACTTTGATAGACACAGGCGGCTCAGGACCAGCATGGCAGCGGCTTGCCACCGCCATCCGCACCTATCAACGGCCTTTGTCGTCAGGCCAAGCGCTCCTCACACGCACACGGTTATCCTCTTGCATGATGTCGCCTCCAACGGCGTCATGTTTGGCCGAGATCTGATGCGTCTGGGCAAGACATCGTCGGATAAAACGCTCGACTGGCTGTTTCCAGGAGTGAGATTTGTCTTCCCGTCGTCGCCGCGGCTGCCTTGTCTTGCTATGCACCAGATGCGTCTGTCTCTTTGGTTTGATGTGGCCCGCCTCGACGACCCGAGCTTCCGTCAAGATATTCAGCGCCAAGGACTGTGTGCTTCAACTCGTCACATCGTCGTCTTGCTGCATTGGGAGATGCGTTTGGTACCGGCAGACAAGATTATCATTGGTGGATTGGGCCAGGGTTGTGCTTTGTCGCTTGTACTGCTACTCAGTCTTGGCTACCCAATAGGGGGCATTATTGGCATGAGCGGCTTTCTGCCCTTTCAGTTTGAGTTGGAGATGAACACTGTCGATCATACCGGCTACCGAGATATCGACGACGGCCATGATGACGATAACGAGCTCTACGACTCAGACTTTGACCAGGACGATTCAGATTACGACTCACAAAGTGAAGATTCGGATGAATACCAGGTTGACGACGACAACGACGATGGCGACGACGACGACGACGATCAAGTACCGCAGGACCCCATCGTTAGTGCACAGATATTTGAGCGCACCCTGCTTCAGATCAATAGCCGCGAGTATCCCTGCAAAGAAAAAACTTCTTACGGAACTCCCATTTTCTTGGGTCATGGCGTCCAAGACGGCTCCATCCCCCACTCGATGGGCCAGAAGGCTGCTGGTGCCATGCGGTCCGTAGAGTACGAGGTTGAGTGGCGAAGCTACAAAGAGCTCGGGCATGGCTACAAGGTCCCTGCAGAGATTGATGACATTGTCGAATTTATTAGGTCCAAGGTCGGACTCGAGCCTCGCCGTCACTGACAGATTGACACTGGTGTTTTTCATGGGGCCCGTGTGATTTTTCTTTGTTCCAACTTGGACTTGGCATGGCGGCTGCATTCATGGCGCAAAGGGCATCTCAAAGCAACTTGGTCTTGTATTTTACTTTTGTTTTCTTTTTTTTGTTTTCTCTCTCTCCCATTTCCTCTTCGTGATCGGTGTCTGTCGAGACATATGCGCAGGATTAATCTTGAATATCAAACGTCATATAATTGCCTAGTTACATGTATAAATGAACGGGTTGACTCTCAGACAGGTAGGTACATTATTGCTAGAGACTGAGTCAATTGAAGAAAAGCAGCACGGCATCACATCAAGCATCTACACTCCACAACTGATGCGAATACGAGAGGACCGATATACACAGGTTTTGAACTCCTCTCGACAAAGTACAGACAAACACGAACCTGTATCATGTCTGGGCGGGGAAGCTGGAGGCCATAATGCTAGCAAATGAGGGATGGGTGCTTGCTCGAGTAACGAGGAGGGTATCAGGAGAAATGGGAGAAGCTGAACCAAGCCACCAGCCGCCGAGTGCATCCGAGTGGTGTCGGAACGAGCTCAGACCCCTCTCGGCAGCTTCCCGGTCCAAGGTGCAGTAGCCTGTTTCCCCAGCAGGAGGTTACATTCGATCAAGTGACGACGAGTTCTTGTCACCAGCATCCAAGTGACCAAAGAGCTGCACCAACATGCAGAACGTAGTCGACAATATGGTACGGGAAGACGCTCCCACTGAGTCAAATACGTCAAGAGGACATACTGCCAGGATGCCTCGAGCTGGCTGTAGTCAGTAATCTTGGCATCCCCGCCGGCCAGCCTGCTAGAGGGGGCTATGACTGCTCTTCTCGAGACATTATGTTGTGTAACCCATCTCTCACCGGCAGCTTGCGGCTACTGCGACTGCTTCCCATTGGCAGTAGGGACGTGTTTGCTCTTGCATGTGACGTGTATCTTGGGGTCCGCGGGGAGACTCGACTGCTGCGGCCTACCGCACCCGCCCCTTCAAAGACATGAGCGCTGCTATCGCCGATAATCTCTGTCTGGACTTGCACGCATGTACACGGTGTCCAAGTCTCGAGCACATGTCCAGTCGCCACAAGAGCACGCCAGTGTTTGCTTGGCTTCTGTCGCATGTGCCAGCTGTAATGCCTATTTCCCAACCATTTGGTAAAGCGTTTCATCAGACCCAAAAAAACAGGTGTTCGGCTGACTTTACCAATCAAGCAGGTAGACAACATGGCAAACAGTCATTAGATGAGCCAGGTAGATCCTTATTATGCGTATAAAATGGTGGGAGTAATGAGTCACTAGTAGTTAGAGTTGTTTGTTCCAGTCGCTAGATTTCCACACGCTGTGTTGCGCATACACTCATTTCGCCTGTGCAGGTTGATGAAGAGCAAGAGCGTCAAGACACTTCTACTAATAGGTATGCGCGTTCATAGATGCTCAGCAAGATCAAGTGCCATGGCCCAATATTCTATACTTGATAACCTGGTCCATGTGAAAGGTAGTCGCCGTCGTGGGAATCAAACGTCTATAGGGTAGCTAGTACCAAGGGCCGCTGGCTATTAGTATGACGTAAGCTGTGATGTAGCGGTAGTACTACTGCTACTACTACCTGTAGTAGAGCACCAGGCATCATCCCATAGGAGGGGTGAGTCAGCTCTTGTGATGCAGTCAAATTCGAGTCGGCCATCTTTGCCAAGGCATCTCGACGGAACACACCACCACTTCTCGAGCATCGGCCTGGCATCATGGCGGCCGTCGACCAAGAGTTGCTTCAGCGACCACTCTATGGTGCGTGAAGAATAATTTATGTACAAATTCTGGACATGATGATACTGATGATGGCGAGCCATTTAGTATACAACTTGCCAGACCAAATATTGGAAAGCATATCACTCAAAACTGATGCTCAACCCACCCCAGGTGCACACCAGGACCCAGTCGAACCATCATTTACTCAAGATGTCTCAAGCCTTCCAGCCGCAGATAGCCTGGTAGCATCACAATCTTGTGCTCTTTGCAGCTTGACATTTGCCACGTTTCAGGAACAAAG
The DNA here is from genome assembly GCA_002591415.1 of Ophiocordyceps australis. NCBI lineage: Eukaryota > Fungi > Ascomycota > Sordariomycetes > Hypocreales > Ophiocordycipitaceae > Ophiocordyceps > Ophiocordyceps australis. The sequence continues at coordinate 148,451 of NJET01000008.1, read as the reverse complement.
GAGCCACATCAAGTCGGACTTACACCACTATAATCTAAAACAAAAACTTCGAGGTCTCCAGCCTGTCTCAGAACTAGAGTTTGAAAGGCTCATCGTAGACTTGGACGAATCTTTGTCCGGATCTGACTCGAGTGGATCTGATGAGAACGAGAACGACAACCAGGACCAACAAGAGTCAACCCTAACAGCTCTATTAAAGCGTCAAGCTCGGTTGGCAGGAAGGGGTCAAGATGTATCACACGGTGACCTGGACGAGGGGAAAAGTGCTGGCAGACTTAAAAATGGGGGCAAGCGGCCGCTGATATGGCTTAGCTCCTCTTTACTCCCAGAAAACACATATTTTGGCCTCTATCGCGCAATTCTGACATCTGAGGAGCAACATACATCAGAATTAGTCGACGTGCTGAGAAAGAAACAAGTTGAGCCGATTTCTGGGCTCAAGACCGGCAAAGACGGCCAACTTCTAATGACAGCCTACAATGGGCCGCACATTTTTCTTTGCATGATTGGCGGTGGCCACTTCGCTGCTATGGTTGTATCTCTTGCGCCTCGGGTGGCAAAAGGGCCAACTTCCATGAATCGGGAGGCCATTGTACTGGCACACAAGACCTTTCATCGTTATACGACAAGACGCAAACAAGGTGGTGCTCAGTCGTCCAACGACAGCTCTAAAGGGAATGCTCATTCAGCTGGTTCCAGCCTGCGTCGATATAATGAGCAAGCCCTAGTGATTGATGTCAGAGCGTTGCTGCAGGACTGGAAGGCTTTGCTGGACTCGTCGGAACTTCTTTTCGTGCGAGCAACCGGGTCCACCAACAGAAGGACTTTATTTGGACCATATGATGGACAGGTGCTGCAGAATAACGATACGCGCCTGCGAGGATTTCCGTTCAGTACAAGACGTGCCACGCAGAAAGAGCTGATGCGATCTTTTATTGAACTGACTCGCCTCAAGATGCAAGAGTTCGAACCGGAGAAGAAGGCTTCGAATGAATCACCGTTGGCGGCAGAAAACAAGATTCCAAGCTCGAAATCAGTCAAACCAAAGCTCTCAGAGGAGGAAGAGACGGCGCTTTTACACACTTCACAATTACAAGCCTTTACCCGACGGTCAAAACTGCCAGCACTACTCTCTTACCTCGAAAGGAGTAATATTAGCCCTGACTTTGAATTTTATCCTCGAGAGCAAAATCATCACACGCCTCGCCTTCTCCACCTTGCCGCAGCTCAGTGTTCCGCGCCACTAGTTCTTGGACTTTTGATTCGAGCTGGAGCCAATCCGCTTTTGGGCAATGGCGAGGGCAAGGTAGCTTTTGAACTGGCTGGAGATCGCTCGACCCGCGATGCTTTTCGTGTTGCCCGCTCAGAACTCGGCGAGGACAAGTGGGCCTGGGATGAAGCAAAAGTCCCGGCAGCAATGACCAAAGTCCAGGCAGTTGATAGATCCAAGCAGGAGAAACAGGTTTCAGAGAAGAGAGAGTCTGAGAGGCGCAAAGCTGAAGAAGAGCGATTACGCTCGCAAGGGCCATGCTTGGACTCTTTTGCGGAGAAGTCCAAGACAAAGGGCAACACTCTAGCGACATCGCTTTCGAAAACGCCACAAGAAAGGCGCGAGGAGGAGACTCGTGGCTTAACGCCAGAAATGAGGAGGCGACTGGAGCGTGAGAGGAGAGCTCGAGCTGCTGAAGAGCGCATACGAAATCTAGGAAGTAGTGGATAATATATTGACCGTGCATGCAAAGCGGTGCAAATGACTGAGCGGACAGCGTCACCATTTCCAACGGTCTTTTTAACCCATAACATGACGGGTCACTAGTGTAGGAGGCATGTGCATCAAGCTTTGAGGTTGCCGCATTTTAGAATATAAGGCTATTGTGTAGAAACAAATCAAATCAAAACTCATAGCTGTGGTTCTCCCAATAGACTCATGAAATCACTGACATGACATGGCAAAAAGAAAGATAGACCATTGCTAGGTGGTCTTAAAATGATGCAATTATTGTGATAAATACATTGCACTCTGCAACAGTGTTTTTTTATAAGACTGCAGAATATCGATGACACCTCGTTTATGGTATCATGTTTATTATCATGGGCTGCGTGAGCATACAGCCGTGTTTCACAGCAGTGATAACTTTGTAAGGCTTGCTGGATTGGGGTATGACAAACACTGCCTTGCAATGTAGCAACCAAGGAAGAAAACAGTGTAACATCAGGAGCGGAGGGAAAGAGGGAAAGGGTTGTCACGTTGCAACCGGTTGGCACACAAGCTGCTACCGGAGAAGATTTCATGTTTTCGAGAGGCCGCCGTTTGTGACTAGTCGGAGACCACCTGGCCTGTTTCACCATAAGCTCGACCTGAAGCAGAGCTGCGCCGGCCAAACTGTTTAAGTCATCGGAAAGGAAAAAGTGGGGGCGACCAAGGCTATCAGTACGATGTTTGCCATGTGGATCTGTTAGTAAAAGGCCGAAAAATGAAGCATGTCAATGATCGTGTCATGATGGAAAGATGGCATTGCGACGTGAACGAAGAGTGTTATATTTATTAGTAACTAGTACCTGAGACATATTTCCAGCTTATTATTACCATCAGCAGTTTTGAGATTTAGCAGAAAACAGGCTTTTGTTTGTCTCATGGCACTTATTCATTGACATGTGTTTTGTTCGTCTTTGTGTGTATTGTACTACAGCTCGTTTCTTTTGTTCAGATTCTCTCCGCGTGAACAGTTTCTAACTTTACCCGCTTGGACCTCGCGATATAGTATAAGTGGAGAAGGTCGCGAGATGAACGGTGGGACTCACCAGGGGCCAGGGGGCGGCTCGATTTGGCTTTAGCCCGGGACCCATAGTTTCAGATCTGCCTAGCTCTAGGGCAAATCGATTCGGCAATAACCAGGGAGAGCGAAGACTTTTTTGTCGACGTGCAATTAGGCTGTGCTCGTTGGAGCTACCAAACGCCCAAGCAATGAGACATGCCGTACTCACTCAAACGCGACTATCAATATCTTTTTTTTCTTTTTTTGCTGTCCGAAGAGCTGCTTTAAGTATCGACGAGGCCTCGAAGAGGTATAGTCGAACGCCGGGCGGCCCGCAACTGCATCTTACATCATAGATATCATGCATGTTAAATGGCCACGAACCATGACTCCACTGCGCGGTACTTGTTTGTTGCTCATTCATGGCCACGGTTTAGTGTGAGTCAGAAGTGTTGCGTCAAGGACTATGGCTGCAAACAACTGGTGAAGACGACTGTATCAGAGGCGGGCTATCCGCCAGGCTATATATCGACATTGGCCAAGGTGAGAGAGGGATATATACAGCTGGCTCATTTCTCAATCAGAATGCATGGCTACCTGGCTGTTTCATGATTCCACAGTATGTACAAAATGCCCTGTTTCAGCCCTGTGCTGGCCAGTGCCCTTGTGTCCATCGTAAGAGAACCAGGTAGGTCTTGAGGATGTAGAGAAATGACCCAAAAATAGAATCTGTCGATAGCAGGAACCACGGACCAAGGTTCAACGATGATGCTAGCCTGGGCTATGACGCACCGGCAAACGGTGAGAATCTTGACACAGCCCAGGATGAGTCTAACTTTATTCTGCGCAAGAAGAACTGTTGTCCAGGTTCGGGTGTCATACTACTGAAGCTCATGCAAACTCAAGGCATACAGGGTCACCCCTGTGCAAATCAGTCTTGTAACAACTGCAAATTCACAAGCTTTCCGCGGGAGGCATTTCCGAACACAATAGGCGCAGCACAACATCTAAAGGTGGCGAAGAGCCGTGATTAACAACGAGTCGATGGCTTGATTGTGGGGTTGCGGCCCAAAGACGCGGTGGTGGCTTCATGCGCCCCAGCTTATTGATGCGCCCCGAGGATGCCGATCCAGAAGATGTACAAAATTGCAACGGACAGAGACGTCGAGATGATACTGTTTGCTCTGTGAATCTGGAGAAGCCCGAGTTGGCAAAGCTTGCATGGGGTTCGCCATGTCCTCTTATCCACCGACGAGGTAATCGTGTGGCGAGTAGCAAGAGACTTTATCCACACGCAAGTGAGACAAAGAGACAGGGAGCGCGGGATTGCTGGCAGTCTCAGTGATACGATAAATGAGCACTACATTGTGCCCACCGCAAGCAGCTTGCCATTGCTCACCAAGACGGAACTGGCTTGTGGCAGCAGTTAGGAAAGCTTTGACTCGGCAGATGGCTCCTGCCGGTGCGACGTCTTGTCGTTTCCGTTCCCCTTTGGCGTTGGTGTTACGAATGACAGAATACGGAAGTATTATTATGGACCAGTAGGTGACATCGCGCTGGACAGCTTCCAAAATCAATTGGCAGTAGCTGTTGGTGGCTGAGGATGAAACGAAACCCAAGCCTAGAATCTACTACTGATGGCTTGCACCAAGTACAGCCTCCTTGAGACCGGATTCGAACCAGGTCATATCCCGGGCATGTCCTTTGGCCGTCGGTAACTGTGGTGAGTGCAAGCCCATGGCCCCATTTCAAACCAAGAAAGAAAAGGGGAAGAAGAAAAGGAACAACAGAGGGAAAAAGCTGTAAGCAAATCAGCGCTATGAAGCCTGCTTGAGACGTCTGTAATGTACATAAGTAGCTCATGCAGGCCTAGACGAGCCGACAGACCCTAATAGATTTAGAGGCAACGGGACTCAAGGTCAAAGCCATAGAAAAGACGAGTGGTCTTGACAGAGCCCAGTGACGGGCCAAGTCATGCTTAAAATTCAAAAATAACAAAAGACAAGCCAAATTAAGCCCATTCCAGCCGTCAATTGACCTGGGAAGCGAGGCCTTTGCGAGGCCCGCCAACGGCCATTGGCTCTGGTCAAATGGCGAGCGTGCAATGGTGTATTGCCAATTTCCCATGAGTAGCATAGTGGCATGGCTTAACTACTAGTAGTAGCTGCCCATAGAGGGGGAGACCCGAGCCAGGCCTAAAAGCTGCCCACAGACTGGGCCTTGCGCTATTCCTCGCCAGCCGGCCCATCTATATTGCCCGTAAAAGGTGGACGTCTCAGGATGATGGAGCCAACGAATATAGCTACTCTCTATACTGCCTGGTTGTTGATGGCTTGTCCTGGGGCATTTTTAGCGAGAGGTGGGGGAAGGAAAAAAGTTACTTCAAGTGGAGAAAAAACTTGCAGTATGCAACTGCACAGCAGTGGCAGTATGTAGTAGTAAAGCAGCAGTAGTACTAGTAGTCCTAGTCCTACTAATGGGCGCTAGTAGTACTCCTACCCAGTAGGTAGTAGTTCTGTTTGTACTGCGCGCGGCGGACGATGGATGCTCGCAGCCACGTGACCTCCCAAGTGCAAATACTACTACTACTAAGTAGCACTTACTCACTACTACTAGTACTACTAGTACTACTACTAGTAGTAAGTACTACTTCATTGTGGCGACGGCTTCTTTTCACCAGCTTCGTCTTGCATTCACGCTGTCGCCACCCACCTTGCCACGACTGCAGCTGCGGGTGCCCATTGCTTCCATGGTCCAGGCACCTGTATCCCATTCGTATCTCGTGCTGCTCACAGGACTCTCGAGGCTCGCTAAACATAGGGTCGTAATGACCAACGGCTGGGCAAGCGGCCAAAGCGCCTAGGATCTTAGGCTTCCCGAAGGCTGGGCACTCCCTGACTCGAAGTGCTCAAGGAACCCCCTAGTTTCGACAATGGCGCTGTACCCCTGGCTCCCGTGCCGTCATGGGGGCTCAGACCCTGGTTCTCGGGCTTTCTTGCACGCCTGAGCTCGTTGGCCTGCTGTCGAACCTCACATCAAGCATCTTCGACTGGCCGCCATAGGCGCCTCAGGACGGCCCCTTGGGCCATGGGCTGAGATGAGTGAGAGCCGTCGAGATGAACAGGGGGTGCAGTTGCAATTAGACTCTCCCCTTTTTCCTTGGCTTTTGTCTCCGTCTTGTCGTGCTATATAGATCCGGAACTGCTCCTTGCCGTCTCACATTGCTCATCATTGCTTGTGTCTTTTTGTTTCTTTATTCTATTCCATTACCAGAGGTGTCGCCAGAGTCATTCGCTTTCTTTGGCCCACTCTCTTTTTTTTCTTAAAATATCTTGTCGCCTCGCCAAGCGCCTGGCCACAACTTGTCTTTTCTTCTCCATTCAGTCGCTTTTACCTAATATTTTTCTTCTTCCTTTTTTCAGCTACTCTGTTTATATCATTGCTGGTTCAAGATAGATTCGCCGCGCTTTTAAGCGACGCGTCTTCACCATGAAGTACGCGCTTGCCCTCCTGGCGGCCTCGGCCAGCCTCGATCAGGCACAGGCAACTGTGAGTTATTCCGGCTTGTTTTTGCATACTTGGGCAACATGTGCTGACATGTAATTTCTATCAAGTTCTTTTTTGGGAAAAAATGGCAAAACGCGCCAATGTACAACACGCCTGGTCAAATGGACAACTACTACTGTAATGAAAAACAAAAGTCGGGATGGGACTGGAAGGGCTTGCCCGATGGTCAGGTTTCTAATTACGACGGTCTATCTCTAAAAGGCTTCTCCGTCATGAGTGGCGGGTCGGCAAGCAAGCGGGACCTCCGCAACCGCGATCTTTTGGACAAGTTTATCACGGGTGAAAGTAGCCCTGATATGAACGAGTCGCCTTCAATCGAGAGCCCGGACAACACGTTTTCTATCGACAGTTTTGACATGTCGACCGAGTTCGACACGCGAATGGAGTTCCACTATGAGATGGAGGATGGCAGCATTTGCAAGACGACGCAAGATTCGAGTACCGACATCAGCACCATTGTCAACTCTCAGTGCGGTGGCGCCAAGAAGGTGACCTTCATCCACCCTGACGAACCCCAGCAGAACAATGAGAAGAGGACCTTGGGAAAGCTTGGCAAGGGCAAGAAGAAGAAGTTCTGGAAGAAGAAGTGCAAGACCAAGATCCACAAGGTCAAGTGGCACTGCAAGAAGAAGGTCAAGAAGCCCACAACCAAGCCCACTGTCACTCAGCCGGCAACCACTCAGCCAGGCACCACTGTCACTCAGCCTGGAACCACTGAACCAGGCACCACTGTCACTCAGCCCGGAACCACTGTCACTCAGCCAGGCACCACTGTCTCAGAGCCCGGCACTACTGTCACTCAGCCAGGCACCACTGTCTCGCAGCCAGGCACCACTGTCACTCAGCCCGGAACGACGGTATCGCAGCCCGGCACCACAGACACCGTCACTCAACCCGGCACTACCGTCTCCCAGCCCGGCACCACAGACACCGTCACTCAGCCCGGCACTACCGTCTCCCAGCCTGGCACTACCGTCTCCCAGCCCGGCACCACAGACACCGTCACTCAGCCCGGCACCACTGTTTCGCAGCCTGGCACGACGGTCTCTCAGCCCGGCACCACAGACACCGTCACTCAGCCTGGCACGACGGATACCGTTACTCAACCTGGCACTACTGGCACCATCACTCAGCCCGGAACTACTGTCACCACTTGCATCATCACGTCGGCTACCACGATCCCAAGCTGTGGTCCCCAGATCCCCGAGTGCTCTGGTGTCCCCACTGGCAGCTCTACTGTCGTTACCAAGACGGTGCCTGCTTCTGGAACCGACTGCTCAGTCACTCAGCCACCTGACCAGACCTCGCCGCCAGGTGTCACTCAGACTACTTGTGTCATCACGTCGGCTACAACGATCCCAAGCTGCGGTCCTCAGATCCCCGAGTGCTCTGGTGTCCCCACTGGCAGCTCTACTGTGATTACCAAGACGGTGCCTGCTTCTGGAACCGACTGCTCAGTCACTCAGCCACCTGACCAGACCTCGCCTCCAGGTGTCACTCAGACTACTTGTGTCATCACATCGGCTACCACAATCCCAAGCTGCGGTCCTCAGATCCCCGAGTGCTCTGGTGTCCCCACTGGCAGCTCTACTGTCGTTACCAAGACGGTGCCAGCTAGCGGAACCGATTGCGAGAATGTTCCTACGCCGACTCCTGGCCAGCCCGGTACCCCTGGCACTCCTGGCACTCCTGGCACTCCTGGCCAGCCCGGCACTCCTGGTCAGCCCGGCACTCCTGGTCAACCTGGCGAGCCCGGCACTCCTGGTCAGCCCGGCACTCCTGGCCAGCCCGGAAACCCTGGCACTCCTGGCCAGCCCGGCACTCCTGGTCAACCCGGCACTCCTGGTCAACCCGGCACTCCTGGGCAGCCCGGCACTCCTGGTCAGCCCGGCACTCCTGGTCAGCCCGGCACTCCTGGCCAGCCTGGCGAGCCTGGACAGCCCGGTACTCCCGGTACTCCTGGCCAACCCGGCACTCCTGGTCAGCCTGGTGAGCCTGGCAAGCCCGGTACTCCTGGCCAACCTGGTACTCCTGGCACGCCTGGCCAGCCCGGCGAGCCTGGTCAGCCCGGCACTCCTGGTCAGCCTGGCACTCCTGGTCAGCCTGGCACTCCTGGCCAGCCTGGCGAGCCTGGACAGCCCGGTACTCCTGGCACTCCTGGCCAGC